>CM042381.1:35612659-35702659 GCA_023634145.1 Thymallus thymallus
CTACATCTCTCCTCTCTACTTCCCTCTACATCTCTCCTCTCTACATCTCTCCTCTCTACTTCCCTCTACATCTCTCCTCTCTACATCTCTCCTCTCTACTTCCCTCTACATCTCTCCTCTCTACTTCCCTCTACATCTCTCCCCTCTACATCTCTCCTCTCTACTTCCCTCTACATCTCTCCTCTCTACATCTCTCCTTTCTACATCTCTCTACATCTCTCCTCTCTACGTCTCTCTACATCTCTCTACATCTCTCCTCTCTACTTCCCTTTACATCTCTCCTCTCTACATCTCTCTACATCTCTCCTCTCTACATCTCTCTCCATCTCTCCTCTCTACATCTCTCTCCATCTCTCCTCTCTACATCTCTCCTCTCTACTTCCCTCTACATCTCTCCTCTCTACTTCCCTCTACATCTCTCCTCTCTACATCTCTCCTCTCTACTTCCCTCTACATCTCTCCTCTCTACATCTCTCCTTTCTACTTCTCTCCTCTCTACCTCTCTCTACATCTCTCCTCTCTACATCTCTCCTCTCTACATCTCTCTACATCTCTCCTCTCTACGTCTCTCTACATCTCTCTACATCTCTCCTCTCTACTTCCCTTTACATCTCTCCTCTCTACATCTCTCTACATCTCTCCTCTCTACATCTCTCTCCATCTCTCCTCTCTACATCTCTCTACATCTCTCCTCTCTACATCTCTCCTTTCTACGTCTCTCTACATCTCTCCTCTCTACGTCTCTCTACATCTCTCTACATCTCTCCTCTCTACATCTCTCCTTTCTACGTCTCTCTACATCTCTCCTTTCTATGTCTCTCTACATCTCTCCTCTCTACATCTCTCCTTTCTACGTCTCTCTACATCTCTCCTCTCTACATCTCTCCTTTCTACGTCTCTCTACATCTCTCCTTTCTATGTCTCTCTACATCTCTCCTCTCTACATCTCTCCTTTCTATGTCTCTCTACATCTCTCCTTTCTATATCTCTCTACATCTCTCCTCTCTGACTCTCTACATCTCTCCTCTCTATATCTCTCCTCTCTACATCTCTCTACATCTCTCCTCTCTACATCTCTCCTTTCTACGTCTCTCTACTTCCCTCTACATCTCTCCTCTCTACATCTCTCTACATATCTCCTCTCTACTTCCCTCTACATCTCTCCTCTCTACATCTCTCCTCTCTACTTCCCTCCTCTCTACATCTCTCCTCTCTACTTCCCTCTACATCTCTCCTCTCTACTTCCCTCTACATCTCTTCTTTCTACCTCTCTCTACATCTCTCCTCTCTACGTCTCTCCTCTCTACTTCCCTCTACATCTCTCCTTTCTACGTCTCTCTTCTTTCTCCCCTCCAACGCCCTTAGCATGTATGCATTCCATGCAGTAGACAATCAGCACCTCCAGTTCCTGTGGGATTGGACCCAGCACAATCTGACCATCCGGGCCGGGAAACTGTTCTTCCGATCCAACCCTAAACTCTGCATGTCGGAGATCCGTAAGATGTGGCAGAGGACGGGCATCACAGAGAAATTTGAAGAGGACGACTTCAGGAACAACGGAGACCGAGCTAGCTGTACGATACTATACTTTATAGCTCTATGATACTATACTTTATATTATCCTGTACTATAATATACAGCTCTATGATACAATACTTAATATTATACTGTACTATAATGTACAGCTCTATGATACTATACTTTATATTATAATATACAGCTCTATGATCTATACTTTATATTATACTGTACTATAATATACAGCTCTATGATACTATACTTTATATTATACTGTACAGTTCTATGATACTATACTTTATATGATACTGTACTATAATATACAGCTCTATGATACTATACTTTATATTATAACATACAGCTCTATGATACTATACTTTATATTATACTGTACTATAATATACAGCTCTATGATACTATACTTTATATTATAATGTACAGCTCTATGATACTATACTTTATATTATACTGTACTATAATATACAGCTCTATGATACTATACTTTATATTATAATATACAGCTCTATGATACTATACTTTATTATACTGTACTATAATATACAGCTCTATGATACTATACTTTATATTATAACATACAGCACTATGATACTATACTTTATATTATACTGTACTATAATATACAGCTCTATGATACTATACTTTATATTATACTGTACAGCTCTATGATACTATACTTTATATTATAACATACAGCTCTATGATACTATACTTTATATTATACTGTACTATAATGTACAGCTCTATGATGCTATACTTTATATTATAATGTACAGCTCTATGATACTATACTTTATATTATACTGTACTATAATATACAGCTCTATGACACTATACTTTATATTATACTGTACTATAATATACAGCTCTATGATACTATACTTTATATTATAATGTACAGCTCTATGATACTATACTTTATATTATACTGTACTATAATATACAGCTCTATGATACTATACTTTATATTATAATATACAGCTCTATGATACTATACTTTATTATACTGTACTATAATATACAGCTCTATGATACTATACTTTATATTATAACATACAGCACTATGATACTATACTTTATATTATACTGTACTATAATATACAGCTCTATGATACTATACTTTATATTATACTGTACAGCTCTATGATACTATACTTTATATTATAACATACAGCTCTATGATACTATACTTTATATTATACTGTACTATAATGTACAGCTCTATGATGCTATACTTTATATTATAATGTACAGCTCTATGATACTATACTTTATATTATACTGTACTATAATATACAGCTCTATGACACTATACTTTATATTATACTGTACTATAATATACAGCTCTATGATACTATACTTTATATTATAATGTACAGCTCTATGATACTATACTTTATATTATAATATACAGCTCTTTGATACTATACTTTATATTATACTGTACTATAATATACAGCTCTATGATACTATACTTTATATTATACTGTACTATAATATACAGCTCTATGATACTATACTTTATATTATACTGTACAGCTCTATGATACTATACTTTATATTATACTGTACTATAATATACAGCTCTATGATACTATACTTTATATTATAACATACAGCTCTATGATACTATACTTTATATTATACTGTACTAAAATATACAGCTCTGATACTATACTTTATATTATACTGTACTATAATATACAGCTCTATGATACTATACTTTATATTATACTGTACTAAAATATACAGCTCTATGATACTACACTTTATATTATAACATACAGCTCTATGATACTATACTTTATATTATACTGTACTAGAATATACAGCTCTATGATACTATACTTTATATTATACTGTACTATAATATACAGCTCTATGATTCTATACTTTATTATAATGTACAGCTCTATGAAACTATACTTTATATTATACTGTACTATAATATACAGCTCTATGACACTATACTTTATATTATAACATACAGCTCTATGATACTATACTTTATATTATACTGTACTATAATATACAGCTCTATGATACTATACTTTATATTATACTGTACTATAATATACAGCTCTATGATACTATACTTTATATTATAACATGCAGCTCTATGATACTATACTTTATATTATACTGTACTAAAATATACAGCTCTGATACTATACTTTATATTATACTGTACTATAATATACAGCTCTATGATACTATACTTTATATTATACTGTACTAAAATATACAGCTCTATGATACTATACTTTATATTATAACATACAGCTCTATGATACTATACTTTATATTATACTGTACTATAATATACAGCTCTATGATACTATACTTTATATTATAATGTACAGCTCTATGATACTATACTTTATATTATACTGTACTATAATATACAGCTCTATGATACTATACTTTATATTATAATGTACAGCTCTATGATACTATACTTTATATTATACTGTACTATAATATACAGCTCTATGATGCTATACTTTATATTATAATGTACAGCTCTATGATACTATACTTTATATTATACTGTACTAGAATATACAGCTCTATGATACTATACTTTATATTATACTGTACTATAATATACAGCTCTATGATTCTATACTTTATTATAATGTACAGCTCTATGAAACTATACTTTATATTATACTGTACTATAATATACAGCTCTATGACACTATACTTTATATTATAACATACAGCTCTATGATACTATACTTTATATTATACTGTACTATAATATACAGCTCTATGATACTATACTTTATATTATACTGTACTATAATATACAGCTCTATGATACTATACTTTATATTATAAGATACATCTCTATGATACTATACTTTATATTATACTGTACTAAAATATACAGCTCTGATACTATACTTTATATTATAATGTACAGCTCTATGATACTATACTTTATATTATAATATACAGCTCTTTGATACTATACTTTATATTATACTGTACTATAATATACAGCTCTATGATACTATACTTTATATTATACTGTACTATAATATACAGCTCTATGATACTATACTTTATATTATACTGTACAGCTCTATGATACTATACTTTATATTATACTGTACTATAATATACAGCTCTATGATACTATACTTTATATTATAACATACAGCTCTATGATACTATACTTTATATTATACTGTACTAAAATATACAGCTCTGATACTATACTTTATATTATACTGTACTATAATATACAGCTCTATGATACTATACTTTATATTATACTGTACTAAAATATACAGCTCTATGATACTATACTTTATATTATAACATACAGCTCTATGATACTATACTTTATATGATACTGTACTATAATATACAGCTCTATGATACTATACTTTATATTATACTGTACTATAATATACAGCTCTATGATACTATACTTTATATTATAACATACAGCTCTATGATACTATACTTTATATTATACTGTACTAAAATATACAGCTCTGATACTATACTTTATATTATAATGTACAGCTCTATGATACTATACTTTATATTATAATATACAGCTCTTTGATACTATACTTTATATTATACTGTACTATAATATACAGCTCTATGATACTATACTTTATATTATACTGTACTGAAATATACAGCTCTATGATACTATACTTTATATTATAACATACAGCTCTATGATACTATACTTTATATGATACTGTACTATAATATACAGCTCTATGATACTATACTTTATATTATACTGTACTATAATATACAGCCCTATGATACTATACTTTATATTATAACATACAGCTCTATGATACTATACTTTATATTATACTGTACTATAATATACAGCTCTATGATACTATACTTTATATTATAATGTACAGCTCTATGATACTATACTTTATATTATACTGTACTATAATATACAGCTCTATGATACTATACTTTATATTATAATATACAGCTCTTTGATACTATACTTTATATTATAACATACAGCTCTATGATACTATACTTTATACTGTACTAAAATATACAGCTCTATGATACTATACTTTATATTATAATGTACAGCTCTTTGATACTATACTTTATATTATACTGTACTATAATATACAGCTCTATGATACTATACTTTATATTATACTGTACAGCTCTATGCTACTATACTTTATATTATAACATACAGCTCTATGATACTATACTTTATATTATACTGTACTATAATATACAGCTCTATGATACTATACTTTATATTATACTGTACTATAATATACAGCTCTATGATACTATACTTTATATTATACTGTACTAAAATATACAGCTCTATGATACTATACTTTATATTATACTGTACTATAATATACAGCTCTATGATACTATACTTTATATTATACTGTACTATAATATACAGCTCTATGATACTATACTTTATATTATAACATACAGCTCTATGATACTATACTTTATATTATACTGTACTATAATATACAGCTCTATGATACTATACTTTATATTATAATGTACAGCTCTATGATACTATACTTTATATTATAATATACAGCTCTATGATACTATACTTTATATTATACTGTACTATAATATACAGCTCTATGATACTATACTTTATATTATAACATACAGCTCTATGATACTATACTTTATATTATACTGTACTAAAATATACAGCTCTGATACTATACTTTATATTATACTGTACTATAATATACAGCTCTATGATACTATACTTTATATTATACTGTACTAAAATATACAGCTCTATGATACTATACTTTATATTATAACATACAGCTCTATGATACTATACTTTATATGATACTGTACTATAATATACAGCTCTATGATACTATACTTTATATTATACTGTACTATAATATACAGCTCTATGATACTATACTTTATATTATAACATACAGCTCTATGATACTATACTTTATATTATACTGTACTATAATATACAGCTCTATGATACTATACTTTATATTATACTGTACTATAATATACAGCTCTATGATACTATACTTTATATTATAATGTACAGCTCTATGATACTATACTTTATATTATAATATACAGCTCTTTGATACTATACTTTATATTATAACATACAGCTCTATGATACTATACTTTATATTATACTGTACTATAATATACAGCTCTATGATACTATACTTTATATTATAACATACAGCTCTATGATACTATACTTTATATTATACTGTACTAAAATATACAGCTCTGATACTATACTTTATATTATAATGTACAGCTCTATGATACTATACTTTATATTATAATATACAGCTCTTTGATACTATACTTTATATTATACTGTACTATAATATACAGCTCTATGATACTATACTTTATATTATACTGTATAGCTCTATGATACTATACTTTATATTATACTGTACTATAATATACAGCTCTATGATACTATACTTTATATTATAACATACAGCTCTATGATACTATACTTTATATTATACTGTACTAAAATATACAGCTCTGATACTATACTTTATATTATACTGTACTATAATATACAGCTCTATGATACTATACTTTATATTATACTGTACTAAAATATACAGCTCTATGATTCTATACTTTATATTATAACATACAGCTCTATGATACTATACTTTATATGATACTGTACTATAATATACAGCTCTATGATACTATACTTTATATTATACTGTACTAAAATATACACCTCTATGATACTATACTTTATATTATAACATACAGCTCTATGATACTATACTTTATATGATACTGTACTATAATATACAGCTCTATGATACTATACTTTATATTATACTGTACTATAATATACAGCTCTATGATACTATACTTTATATTATAACATACAGCTCTATGATACTATACTTTATATTATACTGTACTATAATATACAGCTCTATGATACTATACTTTATATTATAATGTACAGCTCTATGATACTATACTTTATATTATACTGTACTATAATATACAGCTCTATGATACTATACTTTATATTATAATGTACAGCTCTATGATACTATACTTTATATTATAATATACAGCTCTTTGATACTATACTTTATATTATAACATACAGCTCTATGATACTATACTTTATACTGTACTAAAATATACAGCTCTATGATACTATACTTTATATTATACTGTACTATAATATACAGCTCTATGATACTATACTTTATATTATAATGTACAGCTCTATGATACTATACTTTATATTATACTGTACTATAATATACAGCTCTATGATACTATACTTTATATTATAATGTACAGCTCTATGATACTATACTTTATATTATAATATACAGCTCTTTGATACTATACTTTATATTATAACATACAGCTCTATGATACTATACTTTATACTGTACTAAAATATACAGCTCTATGATACTATACTTTATATTATACTGTACTATAATATACAGCTCTATGATACTATACTTTATATTATAATATACAGCTCTATGATACTATACTTTATATTATACTGTACTATAATATACAGCTCTATGATACTATACTTTATATTATACTGTACTATAATATACAGCTCTATGATACTATACTTTATATTATACTGTACTATAATGTACAGCTCTATGATACTATACTTTATATTATTATATACAGCTCTGATACTATACTTTATATTATACTGTACTATAATATACAGCTCTATGATACTATACTTTATATTATAATATACAGCTCTATGATACTATACTTTATATTATAATGTACAGCTCTATGATACTATACTTTATATTATACTGTACTATAATATACAGCTCTATGATACTATACTTTATATTATAATATACAGCTCTATGATACTATACTTTATATAATACTGTACTATAATGTACAGCTCTATGATATTATACTTTATATTATACTGTACTAAAATCTACAGCTCTATGATACTATACTTTATATTATAATATACAGCTCTGATACTATACTTTATATTATAACATACAGCTCTATGATACTATACTTTATACTGTACTAAAATATACAGCTCTATGATACTATACTTTATATTATACTGTACTATAATATACAGCTCTATGATACTATACTTTATATTATACTGTACTATAATATACAGCTCTATGATACTATACATTATATTATACTGTACTATAATGTACAGCTCTATGATACTATACTTTATATTATAATGTACAGCTCTATGATACTATACTTTATATTATAACATACAGCTCTATGATACTATACTTTATATTATACTGTACAGCTCTATGATACTATACGTTATATTATACTGTACTATAATGTACAGCTCTATGTAACTATACTTTATATTATTCTATACAGCTCTATGATACTATACTTTATATTATACTGTACAGCTCTATGATACTATACGTTATATTATACTGTACTATAATGTACAGCTCTATGTAACTATACTTTATATTATAATATACAGCTCTATGATACTATACTTTATATTATACTGTACTATAATATACAGCTCTTAGATACTATACTTTATATTATACTGTACTATAATGTACAGCTCTATGATACTATACTTTATATTATAATGTACAGCTCTATGATACTATACTTTATATTATACTGTACTATAATATACAGCTCTATGATACTATACTTTATATTATAACATACAGCTCTATGATACTATACTTTATATTATACTGTACTAAAATATACAGCTCTATGATACTATACTTTATATTATGCTGTACAGCTCTCTGATACTATACTTTATATTATACTGTATTATAATATACAGCTCTATGATGCTATACTTTATATTATAATGTACAGCTCTATGATACTATACTTTATATTATACTGTACTATAATATACAGCTCTGATACTATACTTTATATTATACTGTATTATAATATACAGCTCTATGATACTATACTTTATATTATACTGTACTATAATATACAGCTCTATGATACTATACTTTATATTATACTGTACTATAATATACAGCTCTATGATACTATACTTTATATTATAATATACAGCTCTATGATACTATACTTTATATTATACTGTACTATAATATACAGCTCTGATACTATACTTTATATTATACTGTACTATAATATACAGCTCTATGATACTATACTTTATATTATAATATACAGCTCTATGATACTATACTTTATATTATACTGTACTATAATATACAGCTCTATGATACTATACTTTATATTATAACATACAGCTCTATGATACTATACTTTATATTATACTGTACTATAATATACAGCTCTATGATACTATACTTTATATTATAATATACAGCTCTATGATACTATACTTTATATTATACTGTACTATAATATACAGCTCTATGATACTATACTTTATATTATACTGTACTATAATATACAGCTCTATGATACTATACTTTATATTATAATGTACAGCTCTATGATACTATACTTTATATTATACTGTACTATAATATACAGCTCTATGATACTATACTTTATATTATAATATACAGCTCTGATACTATATTTTATATTATACTATACAGCTCTATGATACTATACGTTATATTATACTGTACTATAATGTACAGCTCTATGATACTATACTTTATATTATACTGTACTATAATATACAGCTCTATGATACTATACTTTATATTATACTGTACTATAATATACAGCTCTATGATACTATACTTTATATTATAATATACAGCTCTATGATACTATACGTTATATTATACTGTACTATAATATACAGCTCTATGATACTATACTTTATATTATAATGTACAGCTCTATGATACTATACTTTATATTATACTGTACTATAATATACAGCTCTATGATACTATACTTTATATTATACTTTACTATAATATACAGCTCTATGATACTATACTTTATATTATACTATACAGCTCTATGATACTATACTTTATATTAGAATTGCCAAAACTATAGTTTGTTAACATAAAATCTGAGAAGTGGTTGAAAAATGAGTTTTAAGTGTTTAAACTTCCGACTTCAACTGTACAGTCGTTGTCAAAAGTTTTGGTCTCCACAAAGTTTGTTGCTTCAGTGATCTTAGATCTTTATTTTAGTAGTTACTATGGTAACACTGAAGTAGAATTACAAGTATTCCATAAGTGTCAAAGGTTTTCATTGACAGTTTTTGCAAAGAGTCAATATTTGCAGTGTTGACCCTTCTTTTTCAAGACCTCTGCAATCCGCCCTGGCATGCTGTCAATTAACTTCTGGGCCACATCCTGACTGATGGCAGGCCATTCTTGCATAATCAATGCTTGGAGTTTGAAGGAAGTTGTGGGTTTTTGTTTGTCCACCCGCCTCTTGAGAATCGACCACAAGTTCTCAATGGGATTAAGGTCTGGGGAGTTTCCTGGCCATGGACCCAAAATGTTGATGTTTTGTTCCCAGAGCTACTTAGTTTTTGCCTTATGGCAAGGTGCTCCATCATGCTGGAAAAGGCATTGGTCGTCACCAAACTGTTCTTGGATGGTTGGGAGAAGTTGCTCTCGGAGGATGTGTTGGTACCATTCTTTATTCATGGCTGTGTTCTTAGGCAAAATTGTGAGTGAGCCCACTCCCTTGGCTGAGAAGCAACCCCACACATGAATGGTCTGAGGATGCTTTACTGTTGGCATGACACAGGACTGATGGTAGCGGTCACCTTGTCTTCTCCGGACAAGGTGTTTTCCGGATGGCCCAAACAATCGGAAAGGGGATTCATCAGAGAAAATGACTCTACCCCAGTCCTCAGCAGTCCAATCCCTGTACCTTTTGCAGAATGTCAGTCTGTCCCTGATGTTTTTCCTGGAGAGAAATGGCTTCTTTGCTGCCCTTCTTGACACCAGGTCATCCTCCAAAAGTCTTTGTCTCACTGTGCGTGCAGATGCACTCACACCTGCCTGCTGCCATTCCTGAGCAAGCTCTGCACTGGTGGTGCCCCGATCCCGCAGCTGAATCAACTTTAGGAGACGGTCCTGGCGCTTGCTGGACTTTCTTGGGCGCCCTGATGCCTTCTTCAAAACAATTGAACCTCTCTCCTTGAAGTTGTTGATGATCCGATAAATGGTTGATTTAGGTGCAATCTTACCAGCAGCAATATCCTTGCCTGTGAAGCCCTTTTTGTGCAAAGCAATGATGACGGCACGTGTTTCCTTGCAGGTAACCATGGTTGACAGAGGAAGAACAATGATTTCAAGCACCACCCTCCTTTTAAAGCTTCCAGTCTGTTATTCTGACTCAATCAGCATTGACAGAGTGATCTCCAGCCTTGTCCTCGTCAACACTTGTCCTCGTCAACAAAATGTTTTTTGGGGGATTAAGTTCATTTTCATGGCAAAGAGGGACTTTGCAATTAATTGCAATTAATCTGATCACTCTTCATGACATTCTGGAGTATATGCAAATTGCCATCATCAACACTGAGGCAGCAAACTTTGTGGAGATAAAACTTTTGGCCACGACTGTACACTGCATGTTTCAGCCATGTTCATGTATTGAAACAATAGCTATACACTGCATGTTTCAGTCATGTTAATTTGTTGTAACAATTGCTATATGCTTTATGTTTCAGCCATGTTCATGTATTGAAACAATAGCTATACACTGCATGTTTCAGTCATGTTCAATTGTTTAAACAGTGGCTGTATGCTGCATGTTTCAGCCATGTTCATGTATTGAAACAATAGCTATACACTGCATGTTTCAGCCCACACCATATTGCCCTCTGCAGCAAATTCTGTAAACAACAAAATGCTATTTTTACTGATCCAATGTAATGGGGCTGGTTTGATTAGATTAGGACCTGGAGGACTAGGGCTGATCAGGGTTGTGTTCTCCAGTAAAACGGACTGTGGTTGGGATTGGTTGTGTTCTCCAGTAAAACTGACTGTGGTTGGGATTGGTTGTATTCTCCAGTAAAACTGACTGTGGTTGTGTGATTGGTTGTGTTCTCCAGTAAAACTGACTGTGGTTGTGTGATTGGTTGTGTTCTCCAGGTGAATAGACTGTGGTTGGGATTGGTTGTGTTCTCCAGTAAAACTGACTGTGGTTGTGTGATTGGTTGTGTTCTCCAGGTGAATAGACTGTGTGGTTGGGATTGGTTGTGTTCTCCAGTAAAACTGACTGTGGTTGTGTGATTGGTTGTGTTCTCCAGTAAAACTGACTGTGGTTGTGTGATTGGTTGTATTCTCCAGGTGAACTGACTGTGGTTGGGATTGGTTGTGTTCTCCAGTAAAACTGACTGTGGTTGTGTGATTGGTTGTGTTCACCAGGTGAATAGACTGTGTGGTTGTGTGATTGGTTGTGTTCTCCAGGTGAATAGACTGTGTGGTTGTGTGATTGGTTGTATTCTCCAGGTGAACTGACTGTGGTTGTGTGATTGGTTGTGTTCTCCAGGTGAATAGACTGTGTGGTTGTGTGATTGGTTGTGTTCTCCAGGTGAACTGACTGTGGTTGGGATTGGTTGTGTTCTCCAGTAAAACTGACTGTGGTTGGGATTGGTTGTGTTCTCCAGGTGAATAGACTGTGTGGTTGTGTGATTGGTTGTGTTCTCCAGGTGAATAGACTGTGGTTGTGTGATTGGTTGTGTTCTCCAGGTGAATAGACTGATTGGTTGTGTTCTCCAGGTGAATAGACTGTGTGGTTGTGTGATTGGTTGTGTTCTCCAGGTGAACTGACTGTGGTTGTGTGATTGGTTGTGTTCTCCAGGTGAACTGACTGTGGTTGTGTGATTGGTTGTGTTCTCCAGGTGAACTGACTGTGGTTGTGATTGGTTGTGTTCTCCAGGTGAACTGACTGTGGTTGTGTGATTGGTTGTGTTCACCAGGTGAATAGACTGTGTGGTTGTGTGATTGGTTGTGTTCTCCAGGTGAACTGACTGTGGTTGTGTGATTGGTTGTGTTCTCCAGGTGAATAGACTGTGTGGTTGTGTGATTGGTTGTGTTCTCCAGGTGAATAGACTGTGTGGTTGTGTGATTGGTTGTGTTCTCCAGGTGAACTGACTGTGGTTGTGTGATTGGTTGTGTTCACCAGGTGAATAGACTGTGTGGTTGTGTGATTGGTTGTGTTCACCAGGTGAATAGACTGTGGTTGTGTGATTGGTTGTGTTCTCCAGGTGAATAGACTGTGTGGTTGTGTGATTGGTTGTGTTCTCCAGGTGAATAGACTGTGTGGTTGTGTGATTGGTTGTGTTCTCCAGGTGAACTGACTGTGGTTGTGTGATTGGTTGTGTTCTCCAGGTGAACTGACTGTGGTTGTGATTGGTTGTGTTCTCCAGGTGAATAGACTGTGGTTGTGTGATTGGTTGTGTTCTCCAGGTGAACTGACTGTGGTTGTGTGATTGGTTGTGTTCACCAGGTGAATAGACTGTGTGGTTGTGTGATTGGTTGTGTTCTCCAGGTGAATAGACTGTGTGGTTGTGTGATTGGTTGTATTCTCCAGGTGAATAGACTGTGTGGTTGTGTGATTGGTTGTGTTCTCCAGGTGAATAGACTGTGGTTGTGTGATTGGTTGTGTTCTCCAGGTGAACTGACTGTGGTTGTGTGATTGGTTGTGTTCTCCAGGTGAACTGACTGTGGTTGTGTGATTGGTTGTGTTCACCAGGTGAATAGACTGTGTGGTTGTGTGATTGGTTGTGTTCTCCAGGTGAATAGACTGTGTGGTTGTGTGATTGGTTGTGTTCACCAGGTGAATAGACTGTGTGGTTGTGTGATTGGTTGTATTCTCCAGGTGAATAGACTGTGTGGTTGTGTGATTGGTTGTGTTCTCCAGGTGAATAGACTGTGGTTGTGTGATTGGTTGTGTTCTCCAGGTGAACTGACTGTGGTTGTGTGATTGGTTGTGTTCTCCAGGTGAACTGACTGTGGTTGTGTGATTGGTTGTGTTCACCAGGTGAATAGACTGTGTGGTTGTGTGATTGGTTGTGTTCACCAGGTGAATAGACTGTGGTTGTGTGATTGGTTGTGTTCTCCAGGTGAACTGACTGTGGTTGTGTGATTGGTTGTGTTCTCCAGGTGAACTGACTGTGGTTGTGTGATTGGTTGTGTTCACCAGGTGAATAGACTGTGTGGTTGTGTGATTGGTTGTGTTCACCAGGTGAATAGACTGTGGTTGTGTGATTGGTTGTGTTCTCCAGGTGAATAGACTGATTGGTTGTGTTCTCCAGGTGAATAGACTGTGTGGTTGTGTGATTGGTTGTGTTCTCCAGGTGAACTGACTGTGGTTGTGTGATTGGTTGTGTTCTCCAGGTGAACTGACTGTGGTTGTGTGATTGGTTGTGTTCTCCAGGTGAACTGACTGTGGTTGTGATTGGTTGTGTTCTCCAGGTGAACTGACTGTGGTTGTGTGATTGGTTGTGTTCACCAGGTGAATAGACTGTGTGGTTGTGTGATTGGTTGTGTTCTCCAGGTGAATAGACTGTGTGGTTGTGTGATTGGTTGTATTCTCCAGGTGAACTGACTGTGGTTGTGTGATTGGTTGTGTTCTCCAGGTGAATAGACTGTGTGGTTGTGTGATTGGTTGTGTTCTCCAGGTGAACTGACTGTGGTTGTGTGATTGGTTGTGTTCACCAGGTGAATAGACTGTGTGGTTGTGTGATTGGTTGTGTTCACCAGGTGAATAGACTGTGGTTGTGTGATTGGTTGTGTTCTCCAGGTGAATAGACTGTGTGGTTGTGTGATTGGTTGTGTTCTCCAGGTGAATAGACTGTGTGGTTGTGTGATTGGTTGTGTTCTCCAGGTGAACTGACTGTGGTTGTGTGATTGGTTGTGTTCTCCAGGTGAACTGACTGTGGTTGTGATTGGTTGTGTTCTCCAGGTGAATAGACTGTGGTTGTGTGATTGGTTGTGTTCTCCAGGTGAACTGACTGTGGTTGTGTGATTGGTTGTGTTCACCAGGTGAATAGACTGTGTGGTTGTGTGATTGGTTGTGTTCTCCAGGTGAATAGACTGTGTGGTTGTGTGATTGGTTGTATTCTCCAGGTGAATAGACTGTGTGGTTGTGTGATTGGTTGTGTTCTCCAGGTGAATAGACTGTGGTTGTGTGATTGGTTGTGTTCTCCAGGTGAACTGACTGTGGTTGTGTGATTGGTTGTGTTCTCCAGGTGAACTGACTGTGGTTGTGTGATTGGTTGTGTTCACCAGGTGAATAGACTGTGTGGTTGTGTGATTGGTTGTGTTCTCCAGGTGAATAGACTGTGTGGTTGTGTGATTGGTTGTATTCTCCAGGTGAACTGACTGTGGTTGTGTGATTGGTTGTGTTCTCCAGGTGAATAGACTGTGTGGTTGTGTGATTGGTTGTGTTCTCCAGGTGAATAGACTGTGTGGTTGTGTGATTGGTTGTGTTCACCAGGTGAATAGACTGTGTGGTTGTGTGATTAGTTGTGTTCTCCAGGTGAACTGACTGTGGTTGTGTGATTGGTTGTGTTCACCAGGTGAATAGACTGTGTGGTTGTGTGATTGGTTGTGTTCACCAGGTGAATAGACTGTGTGGTTGTGTGATTGGTTGTGTTCTCCAGGTGAATAGACTGTGTGGTTGTGTGATTGGTTGTGTTCACCAGGTGAATAGACTGTGTGGTTGTGTGATTGGTTGTGTTCTCCAGGTGAGAGTAAGATCTTACGGTTCAAGTCCAACAGTACGACGTCTAACCGTATCAAAGTGACCTGGCAGCGTTACAGACCCCCAGACTACAGAGACCTCATCTCATTCATACTATACTACAAGGAGGCGTAAGTTACTCTACTGTCTGTCTGTCTGTCTGTCTGTAATAAAGTGTCTGTCTGTCTGTCTGTCTGTCTGTCTGTCAGTCTGTCAGTCATAAAGTGTCTGTCTGTCTGTCTGTCTAATAAAGTACCTGTGTCTGTCTGTCAGTCATAAAGTGTGTCTGTCTGTCTGTCTGTCTGTCTGTCTGTCTGTCTGTCTGTCTGTCTGTCTGTCTGTCTGTCAGTCATAAAGTGTCTGTCTGTCTGTCTAATAAAGTACCTGTGTCTGTCTGTCAGTCATAAAGTGTCTGTCTGTCTGTCTGTCTGTCTAATAAAGTACCTGTCTCTCTGTCTGTCCGTCTGTCTGTCTAATAAAGTATCTGTCTGTCTGTCTAATAAAGTACCTGTCTGTCTGTCTAATAAAGTACCTGTCTGTCTGTCTGTCTAATAAAGTACCTGTCTGTCTGTCTGTCTAATAAAGTACCTATCTATCCATCCCTCTCTCCCTCCCTAACCCATGTTCCCTCTCCTCCAGTACGTACCAGAACATCACAGAATTTGACGGCCAGGACGGCTGTGGCTCCAACAGTTGGAACATGGTGGACGTGGACCTTCCCCAGGAGAAGAACTCTGACCCGGGGGTGCTACTGTCCCCTCTCAAGCCCTGGACCCAGTACGCCATATATGTCAAGGCTATCACTCTGGTGGTAGAAGATAGACATGTCCTGGGAGCCAAGAGTGCAGTAGTCTACATCAGAACCAGCCCCTCAGGTACAGGACAGGGTTGTAGGGGTTAGGGTGTAGGGGTTAGGGTGTAGGGGTTAGGCACATCCTGGAAGCTAACAGTGAAGTAGTCTACATCAGAACCAGCCCCTCAGGTACAGGACAGGGTTGTAGGGGTTAGGGTGTAGGGGTTAGGCACATCCTGGAAGCTAACAGTGAAGTAGTCTACATCAGAACCAGCCCCTCAGGTACAGGACAGGGTTGTAGGGGTTAGGGTGTAGGGGTTAGGGTGTAGGGGTTAGGCACATCCTGGAAGCTAACAGTGAAGTAGTCTACATCAGAACCAGCCTATCAGGTACAGGACAGGGTTGTAGGGGTTAGGGTGTAGGGGTCAGGGTGTAGGGGTCAGGCACATCCTGGGAGCTAACAGTGAAGTAGCCTATACAAACTAGCCTCTCAGGTACAGGACAGGCGTGTAGGGGTTAGGGTGTAGGGGTTAGGGTATAGTGGTTAGGCACATCCTGGGAGCTAACAGTGAAGTAGCCTATACAAACTAGCCTCTCAGGTACAGGACAGGCGTGTAGGGTGTAGGGGTTAGAGTGTAGGGGTTAAGGTGTAGGGGTTAGGGTGTAGGGGTCAGGCACATCCTGGGAGCTAACAGTGAAGTAGTCTACATCAGAACCAGCCTCTCAGGTACAGGACAGGCGTGTAGGGTGTAGGGGTCAGGGTGTAGGGGTCAGGGTGTAGGGGTTAGGGGTCAGGGTGTAGGGGTCAGGCACATCCTGGGAGCTAACAGTGAAGTAGTCTACATCAGAACCAGCCTCTCAGGTACAGGACAGGGTTGTAGGGGTTAGGGTGTAGGGGTTAGGCACATCCTGGAAGCTAACAGTGAAGTAGTCTACATCAGAACCAGCCTATCAGGTACAGGACAGGGTTGTAGGGGTTAGGGTGTAGGGGTCAGGGTGTAGGGGTCAGGCACATCCTGGGAGCTAACAGTGAAGTAGCCTATACAAACTAGCCTCTCAGGTACAGGACAGGCGTGTAGGGGTTAGGGTGTAGGGGTTAGGGTATAGTGGTTAGGCACATCCTGGGAGCTAACAGTGAAGTAGACTATACAAACTAGCCTCTCAGGTATAGGACAGGCGTGTAGGGTGTAGGGGTTAGGGTGTAGGGGTTAGGGTGTAGGGGTTAGGGTGTAGGGGTCAGGCACATCCTGGGAGCTAACAGTGAAGTAGCCTATACAGACTAGCCTCTCAGGTACAGGACAGGCGTGTAGGGTGTAGGGGTTAGAGTGTAGGGGTTAAGGTGTAGGGGTTAGGGTGTAGGGGTCAGGCACATCCTGGGAGCTAACAGTGAAGTAGTCTACATCAGAACCAGCCTCTCAGGTACAGGACAGGCGTGTAGGGTGTAGGGGTCAGGGTGTAGGGGTCAGGGTGTAGGGGTCAGGGTGTAGGGGTTAGGGGTCAGGGTGTAGGGGTCAGGCACATCCTGGGAGCTAACAGTGAAGTAGTCTACATCAGAACCAGCCTCTCAGGTACAGGACAGGCGTGTAGGGTGTAGGGGTTAGGGTGTAGGGGTCAGGGTGTAGTGGTTAGGCACATCCTTGGAGCTAACAGTGAAGTAGCCTATACAAACCAGCCTCTCAGGTACAGGACAGGCGTGTAGGGTGTAGGGGTTAGGGTGTAGGGTGTAGGGGTCAGGGTGTAGTGGTTAGGGTGTAGGGGTCAGGGTGTAGGGTGTAGGGGTCAGGGTGTAGGGTGTAGGGGTCAGGGTGTAGTGGTTAGGCACATCCTGGGAGCTAACTGTGAAGTAGCCTATACAAACTAGCCTCTCAGGTACATATTCCCTAATGCTAATGTGTGAGGACACTTAAATAAAGTCGTGTGCTTTATGATTGTAAAATAGCATTGGTCAACTTCTTGGAACTATAGTATTTAATTTGACGTTGTAGTAAAATCAAATGGTAACAGCCAGTAACCTTGTCTGAGCCTCTCATAGGGGTAAGAGCCTATCCTGTATGTAACCTTGTCTGAGCCTCTCATAGGGGTAAGAGCCTATCCTGTATGTAACCTTGTCTGAGCCTCTCATAGGGGTAAGAGCCTATCCTGTATGTAACCTTGTCTGAGCCTCTCATAGGGGTAAGAGCCTATCCTGTATGTAACCTTGTCTGAGCCTCTCATAGGGGTAAGAGCCTATCCTGTATGTAACCTTGTCTGAGCCAGAGCCTCTCATGGGGTAAGAGCCTATCCTGTATGTAACCTTGTCTGAGCCAGAGCCTCTCATAGGGGTAAGAGCCTATCCTGTATGTAACCTTGTCTGAGCCAGAGCCTCTCATAGGGGTAAGAGCCTATCCTGTATGTAACCTTGTCTGAGCCAGAGCCTCTCATAGGGGTAAGAGCCTATCCTGTATGTAACCTTGTCTGAGCCAGAGCCTCTCATAGGGGTAAGAGCCTATCCTGTATGTAACCTTGTCTGAGCGTCTCATAGGGGTAAGAGCCTATCCTGTATGTAACCTTGTCTGAGCCAGAGCCTCTCATAGGGGTAAGAGCCTATCCTGTATGTAACCTTGTCTGAGCCAGAGCCTCTCATAGGGGTAAGAGCCTATCCTGTATGTAACCTTGTCTGAGCCAGAGCCTCTCATAGGGGTAAGAGCCTATCCTGTATGTAACCTTGTCTGAGTGTCTCATAGGGGTAAGAGCCTATCCTGTATGTAACCTTGTCTGAGCCTCTCATAGGGGTAAGAGCCTATCCTGTATGTAACCTTGTCTGAGCGTCTCATAGGGGTAAGAGCCTATCCTGTATGTAACCTTGTCTGAGCGTCTTATCGGGGTAGGAGCCTATCCTGTATGTAACCTTGTCTGAGCCAGAGCCTCTCATAGGGGTAAGAGCCTATCCTGTATGTAACCTTGTCTGAGCCAGAGCCTCTCATAGGGGTAAGAGCCTATCCTGTATGTAACCTTGTCTGAGCCAGAGCCTCTCATAGGGGTAAGAGCCTATCCTGTATGTAACCTTGTCTGAGCCAGAGCCTCTCATAGGGGTAGGAGCCTATCCTGTATGTAACCTTGTCTGAGCGTCTCATAGGGGTAAGAGCCTATCCTGTATGTAACCTTGTCTGAGCCAGAGCCTCTCATAGGGGTAAGAGCCTATCCTGTATGTAACCTTGTCTGAGCCAGAGCCTCTCATAGGGGTAAGAGCCTATCCTGTATGTAACCTTGTCTGAGCCAGAGCCTCTCATAGGGGTAAGAGCCTATCCTGTATGTAACCTTGTCTGAGCGTCTCATAGGGGTAAGAGCCTATCCTGTATGTAACCTTGTCTGAGCCAGAGCCTCTCATAGGGGTAAGAGCCTATCCTGTATGTAACCTTGTCTGAGCCAGAGCCTCTCATAGGGGTAAGAGCCTATCCTGTATGTAACCTTGTCTGAGCCAGAGCCTCTCATAGGGGTAAGAGCCTATCCTGTATGTAACCTTGTCTGAGTGTCTCATAGGGGTAAGAGCCTATCCTGTATGTAACCTTGTCTGAGCCTCTCATAGGGGTAAGAGCCTATCCTGTATGTAACCTTGTCTGAGCGTCTCATAGGGGTAAGAGCCTATCCTGTATGTAACCTTGTCTGAGCGTCTTATCGGGGTAGGAGCCTATCCTGTATGTAACCTTGTCTGAGCCAGAGCCTCTCATAGGGGTAAGAGCCTATCCTGTATGTAACCTTGTCTGAGCCAGAGCCTCTCATAGGGGTAAGAGCCTATCCTGTATGTAACCTTGTCTGAGCCAGAGCCTCTCATAGGGGTAGGAGCCTATCCTGTATGTAACCTTGTCTGAGCGTCTCATAGGGGTAAGAGCCTATCCTGTATGTAACCTTGTCTGAGCCAGAGCCTCTCATAGGGGTAAGAGCCTATCCTGTATGTAACCTTGTCTGAGCCAGAGCCTCTCATAGGGGTAAGAGCCTATCCTGTATGTAACCTTGTCTGAGCCTCTCATAGGGGTAAGAGCCTATCCTGTATGTAACCTTGTCTGAGCCTCTCATAGGGGTAAGAGCCTATCCTGTATGTAACCTTGTCTGAGCGTCTCATAGGGGTAAGAGCCTATCCTGTATGTAACCTTGTCTGAGCCAGAGCCTCTCATAGGGGTAAGAGCCTATCCTGTATGTAACCTTGTCTGAGCCTCTCATAGGGGTAAGAGCCTATCCTGTATGTAACCTTGTCTGAGCCTCTCATAGGGGTAAGAGCCTATCCTGTATGTAACCTTGTCTGAGCCTCTCATAGGGGTAAGAGCCTATCCTGTATGTAACCTTGTCTGAGCCTCTCATAGGGGTAAGAGCCTATCCTGTATGTAACCTTGTCTGAGCCTCTCATAGGGGTAAGAGCCTATCCTGTATGTAACCTTGTCTGAGCCTCTCATAGGGGTAAGAGCCTATCTTCTGTTTCTCTTTCATGAGGCAGCAGAAGTACTAGAGCCCTACATGGGTATGAATTTTAAATTTGTGCCCTATCCATGCCAAAATGCTACTGCCACATTTTAGGCAGAAATAACTTCCTCCATTAGTAAATGTATTAGCTGCTCATCTGTCTCATGCTCGTCCTGCGGTACTCATGGTGTCTCTGAGTCTGTGAGTATCCATAGCAACGGCTCCTCTTGGGCTGCTCTGCTCAGTGAAGAGACATGAGAGCTGATGGCTACTTTCATCACTCTAACTCCAACAGAAATCAAGGAACATTATTCTTTTCTGTGAAATAATTTCTCCTGTCTTATATTTGACGAGGTTGAAGCACTTCTGACACCATGTTATGATCTTAGTCAGATATGACTGTAGTACACAACAGAGCACCATCAAATGGCTCAGCTTAGTGGTACCCTAGCCCTACCTGTACCCTAGTTATTGATGTAATAACAGACCCTACCTGTACCCTAGTTATTGATGTAATAACAGACCCTACCTGTACCCTAGTTATTGATGTAATAACAGACCCTACCTGTACCCTAGTTATTGATGTAATAACAGACCCTACCTGTACCCTAGTTATTGATGTAATAACAGACCCTGCCTGTACCCTAGTTATTGATGTAATAACAGACCCTACCTGTACCCTAGTTATTGATGTAATAACAGACCCTACCTGTACCCTAGTTATTGATGTAATAACAGACCCTACCTGTACCCTAGTTATTGATGTAATAACAGACCCTACCTGTACCCTAGTTATTGATGTAATAACAGACCCTGCCTGTACCCTAGTTATTGATGTAATAACAGACCCTACCTGTACCCTAGTTATTGATGTAATAACAGACCCTGCCTGTACCCTAGTTATTGATGTAATAACAGACCCTACCTGTACCCTAGTTATTGATGTAATAACAGACCCTACCTGTACCCTAGTTATTGATGTAATAACAGACCCTGCCTGTACCCTAGTTATTGATGTAATAACAGACCCTGCCTGTACCCTAGTTATTGATGTAATAACAGACCCTGCCTGTACCCTAGTTATTGATGTAATAACAGACCCTACCTGTACCCTAGTTATTGATGTAATAACAGACCCTGCCTGTACCCTAGTTATTGATGTAATAACAGACCCTGCCTGTACCCTAGTTATTGATGTAATAACAGACCCTGCCTGTACCCTAGTTATTGATGTAATAACAGACCCTGCCTGTACCCTAGTTATTGATGTAATAACAGACCCTACCTGTACCCTAGTTATTGATGTAATAACAGACCCTACCTGTACCCTAGTTATTGATGTAATAACAGACCCTACCTGTACCCTAGTTATTGATGTAATAACAGACCCTGCCTGTACCCTAGTTATTGATGTAATAACAGACCCTGCCTGTACCCTAGTTATTGATGTAATAACAGACCCTGCCTGTACCCTAGTTATTGATGTAATAACAGACCCTGCCTGTACCCTAGTTATTGATGTAATAACAGACCCTACCTGTACCCTAGTTATTGATGTAATAACAGACCCTACCTGTACCCTAGTTATTGATGTAATAACAGACCCTACCTGTACCCTAGTTATTGATGTAATAACAGACCCTACCTGTACCCTAGTTATTGATGTAATAACAGACCCTACCTGTACCCTAGTTATTGATGTAATAACAGACCCTACCTGTACCCTAGTTATTGATGTAATAACAGACCCTACCTGTACCCTAGTTATTGATGTAATAACAGACCCTACCTGTACCCTAGTTATTGATGTAATAACAGACCCTACCTGTACCCTAGTTATTGATGTAATAACAGACCCTACCTGTACCCTAGTTATTGATGTAATAACAGACCCTGCCTGTACCCTAGTTATTATGTGTAGTATGTGAGTAGTACCTGGATTTCTGCATAAACTGGTCATAACATTTGATCTGATCTTCATTTAAGTCACAACAATAGACAAACACAGTCTGCTTAAACTAATAACACAAACAATTATACGTTTTCATGTCTTTATTGAACATGTGAATGTTAAAGTCACCGAAAATGAGAATATTTTCTGCCATGACTACAAGGTCTGATAGGAATTCAGAGAACTCAGTAAGGAACTCTGTATAAGGCCCAGGAGGCCTGTAAACAGTAGCTATAAAAGGTGATTGAGTAGGCTGCATAGATTCCATGACTAGAAGCTCAAAAGATGAAAACGCTGTCCTTTTTTGGGGGGTAAATTGAAATTTGCTATTGTAAATGTTAGCAAAACCTCCGCCTTTGCGGGATGCGTGGGAGACATGGTCACTAGTGTAACCAGGAGGAGTAAATTCATCAGGCTTAAACCATGTTTCAGTCAGGTCAGTCACATCAAGATTATGATTAGTGATTAGTTCATTGACTATAACTGCCTTGGAAGTGAGGGATCTAACATTAAGTAACCCTATTTTAAGAAGTGAGATATCACAACCTCTTTCAATAATGACAGGAATGGAGGAGGTCTTTACCCTCCAATCGAGCTTCAACGCCATACAACACTCCTTCCGTGGTCTCCAACTGTTCTTAAATTCTAGTAAAACTAGATGCATGCTTTTCAATCGAACGTTGCCCGCACCCGCCCACCGGACCATCATCACTACTCTCGACGGGTCTGACTTAGAATACGTGGACACCTACAAATACCTAGGCATCTGGTTAGACTGTAAACTCAACTTCCAGACTCATATTAACCATCTCCAATCCAAAATTAAATCTAGAATCGGCTTCCTATTTCGCAACAAAGCCTCCTTCACTCATGCTGCCAAACATGCCCTTGTAAAACTGACTATCCTACCGATCCTTGACTTCGGCGATGTCATTTACAAATTAGCCTCCAACACTCTGCTCAGCAAATTGGATGTAGTCTATCACAGTGCCATCCATTTTGTTACCAAAGCCCCATATACTCATTTGCACCCCAGTATCTCTATTTGCACATCTATCAGTCCAGTGTTAATGCTAATTTGTAATTATTTCACCACTATGGCCTATTTATTGTCCTACCTTCCTAATCTTACTACATTTGTACACACTGTATATAGATTTTCTATTGTGTTATTGACTGTACATTTGTTTATTCTCATGTGTAACTCTGTGTTGTTTTTGGTCGAACTGCTTTGCTTTGTCTTGGCCAGGTCACAGTTGTAAATGAGAACTAGTTCTCAACTGGCCTACCTAGTTAAATAAAGGTGAAATAAAACCTACCTGGTTAAATAAAGGTGAAATAAAACCTACCTGGTTAAATAAAGGTGAAATAAAAATAAATGGTGGTCTGCTTGAAACGTGTTGATATTACAGACTCAATCAGGGACTTGTTAAAAACGTCAGTGAAGACACTTGCCAGTTGGTCAGCGCATGCTCTGAGTACACATCCTGGTAATCTGTCTGGTCCAGCGGCCTTGTGAACGTTGACCTGTTTAAAGCTCTTACTCACGTCGGCTACGGAGAGCGTGATCACACAGTCGTCCGGAACAGCTGATGCTCTAATGCATGTTTCAGTGTTACTTGACTCAAAGCGAGCATAGAAGTGATTTAGCTCGTCTGCTAGGCTCGTGTCACTGGGCAGCTCGCGGCTGTGCTTCCCTCTGTAGTCTGTAATAGTTTGCAGGCCCTGCCACATCTGACAAGCGTCGGAGCTGGTGTAGTACGATTCAATCTTAGTCCTGTATTGGCACTGCCTGTTTGATGGTTCGTCTGAGGGCATAGCGGGATTTCTTATAAGCGTCCGGGTTAGAGTCCTGCTCCTTGAAGGTGGCAGCTCTTAGGTCAGTGAGAATGTTGCCTGTAATCCATGGTTTCTGGTTGGGGTATGTCCGTACGGTCACTGTGGGAACGACGTCATCGATGCACTTATTAATGAAGCCAGTGACTGATGTGGTATACTCCTCAATGCCATCAGAAGAATCCCAGAACATATTCCAGTCTGTGCAGCAAAACAATCCTGTAGCTCAGCATCTGCTTCATCTGACCACTTCTTTATTGACCGAGTCACTGGTACTTCCTGCTTTAGTTTTTGCTTGTAAGCAGGAATCAGGAGGATAGAATTATGGTCAGATTTGCCAAATGGAGGGTGAGGGAGAGGTTTGTATGTGTCTCTGTGTGGAGTAAAGGTGGTCTAGAGGTTTGTATGTGTCTCTGTGTGGAGTAAAGGTGGTCTAGAGGTTTGTATGTGTCTCTGTGTGGAGTAAAGGTGGTCTAGAGGTTTGTATGTGTCTCTGTGTGGAGTAAAGGTGGTCTAGAGGTTTGTATGTGTCTCTGTGTGGAGTAAAGGTGGTCTAGAGGTTTGTATGTGTCTCTGTGTGGAGTAAAGGTGGTCTAGAGGTTTGTATGTGTCTCTGTGTGGTGTAAAGGTGGTCTAGAGGTTTGTATGTGTCTCTGTGTGGAGTAAAGGTGGTCTAGAGGTTTGTATGTGTCTCTGTGTGGAGTAAAGGTGGTCTAGAGGTTTGTATGTGTCTCTGTGTGGAGTAAAGGTGGTCTAGAGGTTTGTATGTGTCTCTGTGTGGAGTAAAGGTGGTCTAGAGGTTTGTATGTGTCTCTGTGTGGAGTAAAGGTGGTCTAGAGGTTTGTATGTGTCTCTGTGTGGAGTAAAGGTGGTCTAGAGGTTTGTATGTGTCTCTGTGTGGAGTAAAGGTGGTCTAGAGGTTTGTTGTGTCTCTGTGTGGAGTAAAGGTGGTCTAGAGGTTTGTATGTGTCTCTGTGTGGAGTAAAGGTGGTCTAGAGGTTTGTATGTGTCTCTGTGTGGAGTAAAGGTGGTCTAGAGGTTTGTATGTGTCTCTGTGTGGAGTAAAGGTGGTCTAGAGGTTTGTATGAGTCTCTGTGTGGAGTAAAGGTGGTCTAGAGGTTTGTATGTGTCTCTGTGTGGAGTAAAGGTGGTCTAGAGGTTTGTATGTGTCTCTGTGTGGAGTAAAGATGGTCTAGAGGTTTGTATGTGTCTCTGTGTGGAGTAAAGGTGGTCTAGAGGTTTGTATGTGTCTCTGTGTGGAGTAAAGGTGGTCTAGAGGTTTGAATGTGTCTCTGTGTGGAGTAAAGGTGGTCTAGAGGTTTGTATGTGTCTCTGTGTGGAGTAAAGGTGGTCTAGAGGTTTGTATGTGTCTCTGTGTGGAGTAAAGGTGGTCTAGAGGTTTGTATGTGTCTCTGTGTGGTGTAAAGGTGGTCTAGAGGTTTGTATGTGTCTCTGTGTGGAGTAAAGGTGGTCTAGAGGTTTGTATGAGTCTCTGTGTGGAGTAAAGGTGGTCTAGAGGTTTGTATGTGTCTCTGTGTGGAGTAAAGGTGGTCTAGAGGTTTGTATGTGTCTCTGTGTGGAGTAAAGGTGGTCTAGAGGTTTGTATGTGTCTCTGTGTGGAGTAAAGGTGGTCTAGAGGTTTGTATGTGTCTCTGTGTGGAGTAAAGGTGGTCTAGAGGTTTGTATGTGTCTCTGTGTGGAGTAAAGGTGGTCTAGAGGTTTGTATGTGTCTCTGTGTGGAGTAAAGGTGGTCTAGAGGTTTGTATGTGTCTCTGTGTGGAGTAAAGGTGGTCTAGAGGTTTGTATGAGTCTCTGTGTGGAGTAAAGGTGGTCTAGAGGTTTGTATGTGTCTCTGTGTGGAGTAAAGGTGGTCTAGAGGTTTGTATGTGTCTCTGTGTGGTGTAAAGGTGGTCTAGAGGTTTGTATGTGTCTCTGTGTGGAGTAAAGGTGGTCTAGAGGTTTGTATGTGTCTCTGTGTGGAGTAAAGGTGGTCTAGAGGTTTGTATGTGTCTCTGTGTGGAGTAAAGGTGGTCTAGAGGTTTGTATGTGTCTCTGTGTGGAGTAAAGGTGGTCTAGAGGTTTGTATGTGTCTCTGTGTGGTGTAAAGGTGGTCTAGAGGTTTGTATGTGTCTCTGTGTGGAGTAAAGGTGGTCTAGAGGTTTGTATGTGTCTCTGTGTGGAGTTAAGGTGGTCTAGAGGTTTGTATGTGTCTCTGTGTGGAGTAAAGGTGGTCTAGAGGTTTGTATGTGTCTCTGTGTGGAGTAAAGGTGGTCTAGAGGTTTGTTTGTGTCTCTGTGTGGAGTAAAGGTGGTCTAGAGGTTTGTATGTGTCTCTGTGTGGAGTAAAGGTGGTCTAGAGGTTTGTATGTGTCTCTGTGTGGTGTAAAGGTGGTCTAGAGGTTTTTTCCTCTGGTTGCACATTTAACATTCTGATTATAATTTGGTAAGACTGATTTAAGCATTGAAGTCCCCGGCCGCTATGAGCACCGCCTATATATTACTGTATGTTACTGTTTTAATGTTAATATATTGTTAATATCTGTTTGTCTCCTGCAGAGCCGTCCATGCCCCTGGATGTGAGAGCTTACTCTAACTCCTCTACTAACCTGGTGGTCCGCTGGTCTCCCCCCATCTCCCCCAACGGAAACCACACCTACTACCTGGTCCGCTGGCAGCAACAGACTGAAGACAGGGAGCTGTACCAACACAGCTACTGCTCTAAAGGTTGTTACCCTAACCCCTACACCCAAACCCCTACTACCTGGTAAGGTTTTAGCAGTCCTTTTTTATCACTGAGGCACTTTTTATTTTTAAGTACAAGCCGGCTATACCGTCTATCATTATGGGCAACGTGAGATCGCTACAAAACAAGATGGACGAGCTTGAGGGTCTTGTCCATGGACAAAGAGAATACAGGGAAGCTAGTCTATTGTGCTTTACAGAGACATGGCTGAATGATAACATCCCCATAGAGAACGTCACTATCTGTGGTTTCCAGACCATCAGAGCGGACAGGGATAGCGTTTCTTCCGTTAAGGGTAAGGGAGGGGGGCTGGCTTTATTAGTTAACAACAGAGGGTGTAATCCGAGCCATATTACTGTTAAGGAACAGTTTTGTAGCCCGGACATTGAGCTGTTAGCCGTTAGCCTGAGACCCTACTATTTGCAGAGGGAATTCACGGTGTCCATTGCTGTTTACTTCCAGCCCTCTGCTGACGCAAACACAGCGTGTGACGTCATCCACTGTGTTATCGCGAGGTTACAGACAGCGCATCCCAGTGCTTTCTTTGCCATTTCGGGGGATTTTAACCATGCATCTCTCTCTTCAACGCTGCCCACGTTCAAACAGTTTGTGAAGTGCCCAACCAGGAATAATAAAACTCTGGACTTGTTATATGCTAATGTGAAGGATGCATACAACTCCACTGCACTCCCTCCCCTCGGTAGATCGGATCACAACCTTGTCCACCTCACCCCACTCTACAGGCCTTTGGTCCAACAGCAGCCTGTGACCACTAGGACCATTAGGAGACGGTCCCCGGAGGCAAATGAGGCTCTACAGGACTGCTTTGAGACAACAGACTGGGATGTGCTCTGTGAGGTTCATGGGGAGGACATTGATGGACTTACTGACTGCATAACAGACTATATTAATTAATACTCCAGCGTCTCTTCAACCTTAGCCTGAGCCTAGAAAGGGTCCCTGTGCTGTGGAAAACATCCTGCCTCGTCCCAGTGCCCAAGAAGGCACACCCCACTGTCCTGAATGACTTCAGACCCGTAGCGCTAACATCCCACATCATGAAGACCCTGGAAAGGTTAGTCCTCGCTCACCTCAGACACCTGGTGTATACATCACTGGACCCCCTGCAAGTTTGAAAGTGGAAGCACCCTTAGTCTCCTGGGTCCACCTGACCGGTAGGCCACAATTTGTGCGACTACAGAGCTGTGTGTCAGAACGGGCAGTGGTGGTGGACTTTAGGAGAACCAAGGCACAACTGACTGCAGTCCCTATACAGGGGATGGATGTGGAAATGGTTGGGTCATACAAGTTCCTGGGAGTCCATATGGACAACAGGCTGGAATGGGCCGGTAACACCGGGGCCCTGTACAAAAAGGGCCAGAGCCGACTCTACTTTCTGAGGAGGCTCAGGTCCTTCAACGTGTGCAGTAAACTACTGCATACCTTCTACCAGTCTGTGGTAGACTCACTGTGTCTTTTTTTGCAGTTGGGTGCTGGGGCCCCAACATAAAGGCCGGTGATGCTTCTCTGGTAAATAAGCTGATCAGGAAGGCTAGCTCTGTTCTGGGGATTAGCCTTGACACTCTAGAGGAGGTGGCGGAGAGACGGATCCTGGCCAAACTGCTGGCCATCATGGACAACGTCACCCACCCTCTGCATGCCATGGTTATGACGCAGAGGAGCACCTTCAGTCACAGACTGACCCCACCATGCAAAATATTCACTTACCTGTTCATTTACCCAGTCTGTCTATTAAGTAAACTATTATTACCCTCGCTCATATCATACGCATTTTTAGCTATTGAAGTATTTCTCTGCCATCGACCTGTATAGTATAGTTAACCATCCAACATCCACCAATGCATAGTGTACATATTCAGCCAACCACTCATACTATGCAATGTCTTTTTATAGCTTTTTTTGCACTCCAGATATCTTGTTTTTCTATACTTTTCCATACTGCCGCTCTATGTATCATGTACCGTGTATCTGTCTTTTGTGTATTTTCGTTCTGGCATTTTGCACCTGCCCTGTGTTTTGTTGTAGCTGCTTGACAATGAAATTTCCCCTCGGAATCAATGAAGTATCTATCTCCCCCTCTTCCTCTCCCCCTCCCCCTCCTCTCCGCTCTCCCTCAGAACTGAAGATCCCGATCCGTATAGCCTCTGCTGGGGTGACTGACATGGAGGAGGACCTGAAGCCTACTAAACCAGATGTTGGTGGGGGGGACAAGGTGCCGTGCTGTCCCTGTCCTAAATCTGAAGGAGACCTGGAGGCAGAGGCAGCTGACGCTTCATACAGAAAAGTCTTTGAGAACTTCTTACACAACTCCATCTTTACCCCCAGGTAGCCACATGCCTTCTTACACAACTCCATCTTTACCCCCAGGTAGCCACATGCCTTCTTACACAACTCCATCTTTACCCCCAGGTAGCCACATGCCTTCTTACACAACTCCATCTTTACCCCCAGGTAGCCACATGCCTTCTTACACAACTCCATCTTTACCCCCAGGTAGCCACATGCCTTCTTACACAACTCCATCTTTACCCCCAGGTAGCCACATGCCTTCTTACACAACTCCATCTTTACCCCCAGGTAACCACATGCCTTCTTACACAACTCCATCTTTACCCCCAGGTAGCCACATGCCTTCTTACACAACTCCATCTTTACCCCCAGGTAACCACATGCCTTCTTACACAACTCCATCTTTACCCCCAGGTAGCCACATGCCTTCTTACACAACTCCATCTTTACCCCCAGGTAGCCACATGCCTTCTTACACAACTCCATCTTTACCCCCAGGTAGCCACATGCCTTCTTACACAACTCCATCTTTACCCCCAGGTAGCCACATGCCTTCTTACACAACTCCATCTTTACCCCCAGGTAGCCACATGCCTTCTTACACAACTCCATCTTTACCCCCAGGTAGCCACATGCCTTCTTACACAACTCCATCTTTACCCCCAGGTAGCCACATGCCTTCTTACACAACTCCATCTTTACCCCCAGGTAGCCACATGCCTTCTTACACAACTCCATCTTTACCCCCAGGTAGCCACATGCCTTCTTACACAACTCCATCTTTACCCCCAGGTAGCCACATGCCTTCTTACACAACTCCATCTTTACCCCCAGGTAGCCACATGCCTATGCAGTAACACACAGAAACACAAGGATATGATCCTTGCAGGTCGTATTCAGTAGGGCACAACGTAACAAATGGAAAATAAAAATGAGCAGTCTTGTTGGACAAGTTTCCATTGATACTGAACAAAAATATAAACTCAACATGTTAAGTGTTGGTCCCATGTTTCATGAACTGAAATAAAAGATCCAAGAAATGTTCCATACGCACAAAAATTATTGTTTATTTCTCTCAAATTTTGTGCACAAATGTGTTTACATCCCTGTTAGTGAGCATTTCTCCTCTGCCAAGATAATCCATCCACCTGACAGGTGTGGCATATCAAGAAGCTGGTTAAACACCATGATCATTACACAGTACGGTTGAATGTTGGGAACCCGGTTATCGAGATCTCCCTGGATTTACCGTCCAAAACCACTCCCTTTTCTCTGGATAAATAACTGAGAAATGGGTAAATTATTTATATGAACAGCATGGTGTGAATTGGAACTGATGTCTAAATCTGGCTTTTCTACGGCCTCTACGGCCTCTGCATGATGAATCATCAACGCTCAGTGTTGGGACAGACAGTATTTTTCTTGTGACAGGTAGACCTACAATTGCTGCAGCATAGTCTATGCTCCAGTAATATAAAGACTGAACGAGCCTAATTTATCCATCTCCATCTGGTTAGTCTATGTTCCAGTAATATAAAGACTGAATGAGCCTCTAATTTAACCATCTCCATCTGGTTAGTCTATGTTCTAGTAATATAAAGACTGAATCCATGTCTAATTTACCCATCTCCATCTGGTTAGTCTATGTTCCAGTAATATAAAGACTGAATGAGCCTCTATTTAACCCATCTCCATCTGGTTAGTCTATGTTCCAGTAATAAAAAGCCTGAATGAGCCTCTAATTTATCCATCTCCATCTGATTAGTCTATGTTCCAGTAATATAAAGACTGAATGAGCCTCTATTTAACCCATCTCCATCTGGTTAGTCTATGTTCCAGTAATATAAAGACTGAATGAGCCTCTATTTAACCCATCTCCATCTGGTTAGTCTATGCTCCAGTAATATAAAGACTGAACGAGCCTAATTTATCCATCTCCATCTGGTTAGTCTATGTTCCAGTAATATAAAGACTGAATGAGCCTCTAATTTAACCATCTCCATCTGGTTAGTCTATGTTCTAGTAATATAAAGACTGAATCCATGTCTAATTTACCCATCTCCATCTGGTTAGTCTATGTTCCAGTAATATAAAGACTGAATGAGCCTCTATTTAACCCATCTCCATCTGGTTAGTCTATGTTCCAGTAATAAAAAGCCTGAATGAGCCTCTAATTTATCCATCTCCATCTGATTAGTCTATGTTCCAGTAATATAAAGACCTAATGAGCCTCTATTTAACCCATCTCCATCTGGTTAGTCTATGTTTCAGTAATATAAAGACTGAATGAGCCTCTATTTAACCCATCTCCATCTGGTTAGTCTATGTTCCAGTAATATAAAGACTGAATCCATGTCTAATTTAACCATCTCCATCTGGTTAGTCTATGTTCCAGTAATATAAAGACTGAATCCATGTCTAATTTAACCATCTCCATCTGGTTAGTCTATGTTCCAGTAATATAAAGACTGAATGAGCCTCTATTTAACCCATCTCCATCTGGTTAGTCTATGTTCCAGTAATATAAAGACTGAATCCATGTCTAATTTAACCATCTCCATCTGGTTAGTCTATGTTCCAGTAATATAAAGACTGAATGAGCCTCTATTTAACCATCTCCATCTGGTTAGTCTATGTTCCAGTAATATATAGACTGAATCCATGTCTAATTTACCCATCTCCATCTGGTTAGTCTATGTTCCAGTAATATATAGACTGAATCCATGTCTAATTTAACCATCTCCATCTGGTTAGTCTTATGTTCCAGTAATATAAAGACTGAATGAGCCTCTATTCAACCCATCTCCATCTGGTTAGTCTATGTTCCAGTAATATAAAGACTGAATGAGCCTAATTTATCCATCTCCATCTGGTTAGTCTATGTTCCAGTAATATAAAGACTGAATGATCCTCTAATTTAACCATCTCCATCTTGTTAGTCTATGTTCCAGTAATATAAAGACTGAATGATCCTCTAATTTAACCATCTCCATCTGGTTAGTCTATGCTCCAGTAATATAAAGACTGAATCCATGTCTAATTAATCCATCTCCATCTGGTTAGTCTATGCTCCAGTAATATAAAGACTGAATCCATGTCTAATTAATCCATCTCCATCTGGTTAGTCTATGTTCTAGTAATATAAAGACTGAATGAGCCTAATTTATCCATCTCCATCTGGTTAGTCTATGTTCTAGTAATATAAAGACTGAATGATCCTCTAATTTAACCATCTCCATCTGGTTAGTCTATGTTCCAGTAATATAAAGACTGAATCCATGTCTAATTTACCCATCTCCATCTGGTTAGTCTATGTTCCAGTAATATAAAGACTGAATGAGCCTAATTTATCCATCTCCATCTGGTTAGTCTATGTTCTAGTAATATAAAGACTGAATGATCCTCTAATTTAACCATCTCCATCTGGTTAGTCTATGCTCCAGTAATATAAAGACTGAATGATCCTCTAATTTAACCATCTCCATCTGGTTAGTCTATGCTCCAGTAATATAAAGACTGAATCCATGTCTAATTAATCCATCTCCATCTGGTTAGTCTATGCTCCAGTAATATAAAGACTGAATCCATGTCTAATTAATCCATCTCCATCTGGTTAGTCTATGCTCCAGTAATATAAAGACTGAATCCATGTCTAATTTATCCATCTCCATCTGGTTAGTCTATGTTCCAGTAATATAAAGACTGAATGATCCTCTAATTTACCCATCTCCATCTGGTTAGTCTATGCTCCAGTAATATAAAGACTGAATCCATGTCTAATTAATCCATCTCCATCTGGTTAGTCTATGCTCCAGTAATATAAAGACTGAATCCATGTCTAATTAATCCATCTCCATCTGGTTAGTCTATGTTCCAGTAATATAAAGACTGAATCCATGTCTAATTTAACCATCTCCATCTGGTTAGTCTATGTTCCAGTAATATAAAGACTGAATGAGCCTAATTTATCCATCTCCATCTGATTAGTCTATGTTCCAGTAATATAAAGACTGAATGATCCTCTAATTTAACCATCTCCATCTGGGTAGTCTATGCTCCAGTAATATAAAGACTGAATCCATGTCTAATTAATCCATCTCCATCTGGTTAGTCTATGCTCCAGTAATATAAAGACTGAATCCATGTCTAATTTAACCATCTCCATCTGGTTAGTCTATGTTCCAGTAATTTAAAGACTGAATGAGCCTCTATTTAACCATCTCCATCTGGTTAGTCTATGTTCCAGTAATATAAAGACTGAATGAGTCTCTAATTTACCCATCTCCATCTGGTTAGTCTATGTTCCAGTAATATAAAGACTGAATGAGCCTCTATTTAACCCATCTCCATCTGGTTAGTCTATGTTCCAGTTCTATATTGATATAGAATATAGCCCTATACAGTATATAATGTTATAGTCTACATTTTTTAATGCAGTATTACCCCTATATTTAATTAATGATGGGTTATGAATAATATGCCTCTTGTCCAATAAGCACCTGTGCTCCACTGGCCTCTCCCTAAAAAACATTCCTTAGCTCTTGGAGTCACAGCAGGAGAAACTAGACTGGAATAGCTTGGAGTCACAGCAGGAGAAACTAGACTGGAATAGCTTGGAGTCCCAGCAGGAGAAACTAGACTGGAATAGCTTGGAGTCACAGCAGGAGAAACTAGACTGGAATAGCTTGGAGTCCCAGCAGGAGAAACTAGACTGGAATAGCTTGGAGTCCCAGCAGGAGAAACTAGACTGGAATAGCTTGGAGTTTACCAGCAGGAGAAACTAGACTGGAATAGCTTGGAGTCCCAGCAGGATAAACTAGACTGGAATAGCTTGGAGTCCCAGCAGGAGAAACTAGACTGGAATAGCTTGGAGTCCCAGCAGGAGAAACTAGACTGGAATAGCTTGGAGTCCCAGCAGGAGAAACTAGACTATAAAGTTAAACTCTCCTCTCTGTGTCTGACGTAGCGTTTGAATCATGTTCAGTACCTCTGAGTTATAACCTCGTCACTATAACCTCTCTCTCCTCTCTGTGTCTGACGTAGCGTTTGAATCATGTTCAGTACCTCTGAGTTATAACCTCGTCACTATAACCTCTCTCTCCTCTCTGTGTCTGACGTAGCGTTTGAATCGTGTTCAGTACCTCTGAGTTATAACCTCGTCACTATAACCTCTCTCTCCTCTCTGTGTCTGACGTAGCGTTTGAATCGTGTTCAGTACCTCTGAGTTATAACCTCGTCACTATAACCTCTCTCTCCTCTCTGTGTCTGACGTAGCGTTTGAATCATGTTCAGTACCTCTGAGTTATAACCTCGTCACTATAACCTCTCTCTCCTCTCTGTGTCTGACGTAGCGTTTGAATCATGTTCAGTACCTCTGAGTTATAACCTCGTCACTATAACCTCTCTCTCCTCTCTGTGTCTGACGTAGCGTTTGAATCATGTTCAGTACCTCTGAGTTATAACCTCGTCACTATAACCTCTCTCTCCTCTCTGTGTCTGACGTAGCGTTTGAATCGTGTTCAGTACCTCTGAGTTATAACCTCGTCACTATAACCTCTCTCTCCTCTCTGTGTCTGACGTAGCGTTTGAATCGTGTTCAGTACCTCTGAGTTATAACCTCGTCACTATAACCTCTCTCTCCTCTCTGTGTCTGACGTAGCGTTTGAATCGTGTTCAGTACCTCTGAGTTATAACCTCGTCACTATAACCTCTCTCTCCTCTCTGTGTCTGACGTAGCGTTTGAATCATGTTCAGTACCTCTGAGTTATAACCTCGTCACTATAACCTCTCTCTCCTCTCTGTGTCTGACGTAGCGTTTGAATCATGTTCAGTACCTCTGAGTTATAACCTCGTCACTATAACCTCTCTCTCCTCTCTGTGTCTGACGTAGCGTTTGAATCGTGTTCAGTACCTCTGAGTTATAACCTCGTCACTATAACCTCTCTCTCCTCTCTGTGTCTGACGTAGCGTTTGAATCGTGTTCAGTACCTCTGAGTTATAACCTCGTCACTATAACCTCTCTCTCCTCTCTGTGTCTGACGTAGCGTTTGAATCGTGTTCAGTACCTCTGAGTTATAACCTCGTCACTATAACCTCTCTCTCCTCTCTGTGTCTGACGTAGCGTTTGAATCGTGTTCAGTACCTCTGAGTTATAACCTCGTCACTATAACCTCTCTCTCCTCTCTGTGTCTGACGTAGCGTTTGAATCATGTTCAGTGCCTCTGAGTTATAACCTCGTCACTATAACCTCTCTCTCCTCTCTGTGTCTGACGTAGCGTTTGAATCGTGTTCAGTACCTCTGAGTTATAACCTCGTCACTATAACCTCTCTCTCCTCTCTGTGTCTGACGTAGCGTTTGAATCGTGTTCAGTACCTCTGAGTTATAACCTCGTCACTATAACCTCTCTCTCCTCTCTGTGTCTGACGTAGCGTTTGAATCATGTTCAGTGCCTCTGAGTTATAACCTCGTCACTATAACCTCTCTCTCCTCTCTGTGTCTGACGTAGCGTTTGAATCGTGTTCAGTACCTCTGAGTTATAACCTCGTCACTATAACCTCTCTCTCCTCTCTGTGTCTGACGTAGCGTTTGAATCGTGTTCAGTACCTCTGAGTTATAACCTCGTCACTATAACCTCTCTCTCCTCTCTGTGTCTGACGTAGCGTTTGAATCATGTTCAGTGCCTCTGAGTTATAACCTCGTCACTATAACCTCTCTCTCCTCTCTGTGTCTGACGTAGCGTTTGAATCGTGTTCAGTACCTCTGAGTTATAACCTCGTCACTATAACCTCTCTCTCCTCTCTGTGTCTGACGTAGCGTTTGAATCGTGTTCAGTACCTCTGAGTTATAACCTCGTCACTATAACCTCTCTCTCCTCTCTGTGTCTGACGTAGCGTTTGAATCGTGTTCAGTACCTCTGAGTTATAACCTCGTCACTATAACCTCTCTCTCCTCTCTGTGTCTGACGTAGCGTTTGAATCATGTTCAGTACCTCTGAGTTATAACCTCGTCACTATAACCTCTCTCTCCTCTCTGTGTCTGACGTAGCGTTTGAATCATGTTCAGTACCTCTGAGTTATAACCTCGTCACTATAACCTCTCTCTCCTCTCTGTGTCTGACGTAGCGTTTGAATCATGTTCAGTACCTCTGAGTTATAACCTCGTCACTATAACCTCTCTCTCCTCTCTGTGTCTGACGTAGCGTTTGAATCATGTTCAGTACCTCTGAGTTATAACCTCGTCACTATAACCTCTCTCTCCTCTCTGTGTCTGACGTAGCGTTTGAATCATGTTCAGTACCTCTGAGTTATAACCTCGTCACTATAACCTCTCTCTCCTCTCTGTGTCTGACGTAGCGTTTGAATCATGTTCAGTACCTCTGAGTTATAACCTCGTCACTATAACCTCTCTCTCCTCTCTGTGTCTGACGTAGCGTTTGAATCGTGTTCAGTACCTCTGAGTTATAACCTCGTCACTATAACCTCTCTCTACAGTCTATAACCTACAGACCCTTTCAGCCCTGCCTGGCCCTGGGTTGGGCTTAGTCCCAAATAAGGCCTTATTCCCTATATAGTGCAGTACTTTTGACCAGGGCCAGTGCACTATATAGGGAATAGGGTGCCATTTTAAGGATGCAGCCCTGGTTCTCTGTAAGCTGTAGTGATGGATCTGCAGCCCATCAGATAAATCACCTTGTGGTCGTCAGGGATTGTTGTATGGTGATGTAGCAGGGATGTCGTCACGGCTCTATCGGGTTCTCTCACCGTTACGGACAGTGTTGAGAATCACCTCTCTGAGCCTCTAGGGAAGATCCCAAATGACGCCCTATTACCTACATTGTTCACTACTTTTGATCAAAGCCCTATAGGACTGGTCTAAAGTAGTGCACTATAAAGGGATAGTGTGCTATTTGGGATGCAGCCCACATCCAGATATATATATATATATATATATATATATATATATCTACCCCAGGGTTGAGAGTCATTAGTTCATCCAGATATATCTACCCCAGGGTTGACAGTCATTAGTTCATCCAGATATATCTACCCCAGGGTTGACAGTCATTAGTTCATCCAGATATATCTACCCCAGGGTTGAGAGTCATTAGTTCATCCAGATATATCTACCCCAGGGTTGACAGTCATTAGTTCATCCAGATATATCTACCCCAGGGTTGACAGTCATTAGTTCATCCAGATATATCTACCCCAGGGTTGAGAGTCATTAGTTCATCCAGATATATCTACCCCAGGGTTGACAGTCATTAGTTCATCCAGATATATCTACCCCAGGGTTGACAGTCATTAGTTCATCCAGATATATCTACCCCAGGGTTGACAGTCATTAGTTCATCCAGATATATCTACCCCAGGGTTGAGAGTCATTAGTTCATCCAGATATATCTACCCCAGGGTTGACAGTCATTAGTTCATCCAGATATATCTACCCCAGGGTTGAGAGTCATTAGTTCATCCAGATATATCTACCCCAGGGTTGACAGTCATTAGTTCATCCAGATATATCTACCCCAGGGTTGACAGTCATTAGTTCATCCAGATATATCTACCCCAGGGTTGACAGTCATTAGTTCATCCAGATATATCTACCCCAGGGTTGACAGTCATTAGTTCATCCAGATATATCTACCCCAGGGTTGACAGTCATTAGTTCATCCAGATATATCTACCCCAGGGTTGACAGTCATTAGTTCATCCAGATATATCTACCCCAGGGTTGACAGTCATTAGTTCATCCAGATATATCTACCCCAGGGTTGACAGTCATTAGTTCATCCAGATATATCTACCCCAGGGTTGACAGTCATTAGTTCATCCAGATATATCTACCCCAGGGTTGACAGTCATTAGTTCATCCAGATATATCAGTTCATCCAGATATATCTACCCCAGGGTTGAGAGTCATTAGTTCATCCAGATATATCTACCCCAGGGTTGAGAGTCATTAGTTCATCCAGATATATCTACCCCAGGGTTGAGAGTCATTAGTTTCTGTATGGATCAGGTGAGAGTAGGGTGGGCTAACTCTAGTGACTGGGACTGTAGAAATGGGTGGAGCTTCCCCATGCTTCCCCTTATTTGTATTTATTATGGATCCCCATTAGTTCCTGCCAAGGCAGCAGCTACTCTTCCTGGGGTTTATTATGGATCCCCACTTGGAGATAACAGCGGTATGTCTTGGAGATAACAGCGGTATGTCTTGGAGATAACAGCGGTATGTCTTGGAGATGACAGCGGTATGTCTTGGAGACGACAGCGGTATGTCTTGGAGACGACAGCGGTATGTCTTGGAGACGACAGCGGCATGTCTTGGAGACGACAGCGGCATGTCTTGGAGACGACAGCGGCATGTCTTGGAGACGACAGCGGCATGTCTTGGAGACGACAGCGGCATGTCTTGGAGACGACAGCGGCATGTCTTGGAGACGACAGCGGCATGTCTTGGAGACGACAGCGGCATGTCTTGGAGACGACAGCGGCATGTCTTGGAGACGACAGCGGCATGTCTTGGAGACGACAGCGGCATGTCTTGGAGACGACAGCGGCATGTCTTGGAGACGACAGCGGCATGTCTTGGAGACGACAGCGGCATGTCTTGGAGACGACAGCGGCATGTCTTGGAGACGACAGCGGCATGTCTTGGAGATAACTGCAGTAGCAGTAGGTCTTGGAGATAACTGCAGTAGCAGTAGGTCTTGGAGATAACTGCAGTAGCAGTAGGTCTTGGAGATAACTGCAGTAGCAGTAGGTCTTGGAGATAACTGCAGTAGCAGTAGGTCTTGGAGATAACTGCAGTAGCAGTAGGTCTTGGAGATAACTGCAGTAGCAGTAGGTCTTGGAGATAACTGCAGTAGCAGTAGGTCTTGGAGATAACTGCAGTAGCAGTAGGTCTTGGAGATAACTGCAGTAGCAGTAGGTCTTGGAGATAATAGCAGTAGAAGTATGTCTTAGAGAAACAGACTTGGTATGTACTTTTCCTCCTGTAGGAGTTTGATGGTTGAGTGTTTCCGGGGTGTTCTCTAATTGTCAGTGTTTCTCTCTAGTAGAAACACTGTCCAGGAGATCCAGCCAGCCAGAGTTCTGTCAGAGGCTGCTCAGAGGAAAGGTCTGTCTGTGTCCCTCTGTCTGTTCCCCTGTCAACCAGCCCTGGTCAGCTCTACTGGAACACAGGACTGACTGACTGACTGACAGACTGACTGACTGACTGACTGACTGACTGACTGACTCGATCGATCGATCGATCGATCGATAGATAGATAAGTACTTTATTGATCCCCCAGGGGGACATTTCTTAAATGGACTGCAGAGGAGGAATCCCATCTGGAATAGTTATGGAACAGATTAACAGAGGAGATCCCCTGAAGCAACAGGACTGACTGGATCAATGGACTGCAGAGGGTGGGAGATTCTGACTGAACAATCCTCTCTACTGCTTCAAATCAAAGACCATGTTTCCCATTGAAAGTATTCCACCACATGTCATTCCAACATCCCTCTGCTCTCTCTCCCTCTCCTCCAGACCTCCAGACCGGCGCCGTCGGGATCTTTTTGGCGTGGCTAACCGTACCCTCCACCGTGGTGCGACCACCTACCCTAACGCCACATCACCTGACCCTTGGGCCAACGCTACAGAGACAGAGTTAGCGGACAGGGAGTATGACTTCGTAGAGTGTGCAGTCAGCGAGCAGGAGCTGCAGATATCTGGTCTGCAGCCGTTCACGGTTTACCGGATCGACATCCACGCCTGTAACAAACAGGTGAAACACTGCAGCGCGGCAGAGTTCGTCTTCTCCAGGACCAAACCTGCAGGTTAGTACTGCTCTCTCTCCTTCATTATACAGCAGAGCTTTGGATGAAACTAAACATTCCCATAGTATCAGTTAAGTTACTCAACACTGCAGAGTTCATCTTGATGCCTGTCATTTTTCTCGTTTGCTTGAGGTTAATTTGTGTGCGTTATCATGTCATATATTGTCGTCACTAGTAGTCTGTGTTTTATGGCTGACTGACTAAACATATGTTCACTGTAACTGGGGGGTATCCTACGAAGCAGGTTTGAGGAGTTAGCAAGGTGTCTTTGGTCAACTCAGAGTTCAACTCTGTATAACCGGTCATATGAAAGTGGCTCACCTTTTAGCCAGGTACATTTCTATTGTAACTAATCCTCCAGAACTAACCTGCTCCGGGGCTAACAGGCTAACTCATGGCTAACTCCATTTATCCTGAATCAAGTGTCTGAGCCATGAGTCGAGGAACAACGAAATCACATTCCCTCCCTCTGGCAAACATTTCTACTTTTAAACTGTCAAGAGTAATAAAACAAGGCTGTCCACTATCAGCATATCTATTCATTATGGCCATCAATGTAAGCTATTAAAATGAGATCTAACAATAATATCAAGGGATTAGTAATCCAGGGTTTAAATCAAAGGTGTTGTACTCTGATGATTAATGTTCTCTATTTAATCCACGTGTTGAATCCCTTCACAGCCTCTTAGAGGATCTAGATACTGTTTCTAACCTCTGGATTAAAACCACATTATGATAAATGCACTATATTACTTATTGGATCACTAAAAAATACAACCATTACATTACTGTGTAGTTAAACAATAAACTGGTCTGATGGTGATGTATACTCGGTATTAATATCCTGAAAGAAAGAAACGATCTCACTCCAATACATTTAATAGAAAGTTAACAAAAATAGATAAGATCTTGTTACCATGGAAACATCACCCTGATGAACTCTTTAGTTACATCACATTTGACCTATTAGCTTATGGTCCTGCCTTCAGCTAGTAAACAGTTAGTTAAATTATTATCGATGGGAGGGGTTGAATGGAGCTGAAGGCTGGGACTAATAACTAATAACAACAATCTCTCTGGGACCCTCAGGATGACAAATCAGAGCAGGATTACTGAATGTAAGTACATTATTTACCTTTAGAGGTGAATGTACCAAACCAGTTGCCGTGATAGAAGTGTTTTGTTGTTGTGCACTATCCTCAAACAAGGATGGTATTTTTTAGCTGTTATAGCTACTGTAAATTAGACACTGCAGTTAGATTAACAAGAACTTAAGCTTTCTGCCCAAATAAGGCATGTCTATGTCCCGGAAAGTTGGCTGCTGTTTACAACACCATTCTAGTCACGTTGCAAATTGAGCAAGCACTGTCCCACCGAATACAACAGGTGTAGACCTTACAATGAAATTCTTACTAACAAGCCCTTAACCAACAATACAACAGGTGTAGACCTTACAGTGAAATGCTTACTGACAAGCCCTTAACCAACAATACAACCGGTGTAGACCTTACAGTGAAATGCTTACTGACAAGCCCTTAACCAACAATACAACAGGTGTAGACCTTACAGTGAAATGCTTACTAACAAGCCCTTAACCAACAATACAACAGGTGTAGACCTTACAGTGAAATGCTTACTGACAAGCTCTTAACCAACAATACAACAGGTGTAGACCTTACAGTGAAATGCTTACTAACAAGCCCTTAACCAACAATACAACAGGTGTAGATCTTACAGTGAAATGCTTACTTACAAGCCCTTAACCAACAATACAACAGGTGTAGACCTTACAATGAAATTCTTACTAACAAGCCCTTAACCAACAATACAACAGGTGTAGACCTTACAGTGAAATGCTTACTGACAAGCCCTTAACCAACAATACAACCAGTGTAGACCTTACAGTGAAATGCTTACTAACAAGCCCTTAACCAACAATACAGCAGGTCTAGACCTTACAGTGAAATGCTTACTGACAAGCCCTTAACCAACAATACAACAGGTGTAGACCTTACAGTGAAATGCTTACTGACAAGCCCTTAACCAACAATACAACAGGTGTAGACCTTACAGTGAAATGCTTACTAACAAGCCCTTAACCAACAATACAACAGGTGTAGACCTTACAGTGAAATGCTTACTGACAAGCCCTTAACCAACAATACAACAGGTGTAGACCTTACAGTGAAATGCTTACTAACAAGCCCTTAACCAACAATACAACAGGTGTAGATCTTACAGTGAAATGCTTACTTACAAGCCCTTAACCAACAATACAACAGGTGTAGACCTTACAGTGAAATGCTTACTAACAAGCCCTTAACCAACAATACAACAGGTGTAGACCTTACAGTGAAATGCTTACTAACAAGCCCTAACCAACAATACAACAGGTGTAGACCTTACAGTGAAATGCTTACTAACAAGCCCTTAACCAACAATACAGCAGGTCTAGACCTTACAGTGAAATGCTTACTAACAAGCCCTTAACCAACAATACAACAGGTGTAGACCTTACAGTGAAATGCTTACTAACAAGCCCTTAACCAACAATACAACAGGTGTAGATCTTACAGTGAAATGCTTACTTTACAAGCCCTTAACCAACAATACAACAGGTGTAGACCTTACAGTGAAATGCTTACTAACAAGCCCTTAACCAACAATACAACAGGTGTAGACCTTACAGTGAAATGCTTATTAACAAGCCACTAACCAACAATACAACAGGTGTAGACCTTACAGTGAAATGCTTATTAACAAGCCACTAACCAACAATACAACAGGTGTAGACCTTACAGTGAAATGCTTACTAACAAGCCCTTAACCAACAATACAACAGGTGTAGACCTTACAGTGAAATGCTTACTAACAAGCCCTTAACCAACAATACAACAGGTGTAGACCTTACCGTGAAATGCTTACTAACAAGCCCTTAACCAACAATACAACAGGTGTAGACCTTACAGTGAAATGCTTACTAACAAGCCATTAACCAACAATACAACAGGTGTAGACCTTACAGTGAAATGCTTACTAACAAGCCCTTAACCAACAATGCCTATACTTAGATAATAAACAGAGAGTAGCAGCAGGTAATATGTACATGTAGGTAGGGGTACAGTGACTATACATAGATAATAAACAGAGTAGCAGCAGGTAATATGTACATGTAGGTAGGGGTACAGTGACTATACATAGATAATAAACAGAGTAGCAGCAGGTAATATGTATATGTAAGTAGGGGTACAGTGACTATACATAGATAATAAACAGAGAGTAGCAGCAGGTAATATGTACATGTAGGTAGGGGTACAGTGACTATACATAGATAATAAACAGAGAGTAGCAGCAGGTAATATGTACATGTAGGTAGGGGTACAGTGACTATACATAGATAATAAACAGAGAGTAGCAGCAGGTAATATGTACATGTAGGTATGGGTACAGTGACTATACATAGATAATAAACAGAGAGTAGCAGCAGGTAATATGTACATGTAGGTAGGGGTACAGTGACTATACATAGATAATAAACAGAGAGTAGCAGCAGGTAATATGTACATGTAGGTAGGGGTACAGTGACTATACATAGATAATAAACAGAGAGTAGCAGCATGTAATATGTACATGTAGGTAGGGGTACAGTGACTATACATAGATAATAAACAGAGTAGCAGGTAATATGTACATGTAGGTAGGGGTACAGTGACTATACATAGATAATAAACAGAGAGTAGCAGCAGGTAATATGTACATGTAGGTAGGGGTACAGTGACTATACATAGATAATAAACAGAGAGTAGCTGCAGCTTAAAAGAGGGGTCTGGTGGCTGTTCAGGAGTCTTATGGTGGTCTAGAGGTTTGTATGTGTCTCTGTGTGGAGTAAAGGTGGTCTAGAGGTTTGTATGTGTCTCTGTGTGGAGTAAAGGTGGTCTAGAGGTTTGTATGTGTCTCTGTGTGGAGTAAAGGTGGTCTAGAGGTTTGTATGAGTCTCTGTGTGGAGTAAAGGTGGTCTAGAGGTTTGTATGTGTCTCTGTGTGGAGTAAAGGTGGTCTAGAGGTTTGTATGTGTCTCTGTGTGGAGTAAAGGTGGTCTAGAGGTTTGTATGTGTCTCTGTGTGGAGTAAAGGTGGTCTAGAGGTTTGTATGTGTCTCTGTGTGGAGTAAAGGTGGTCTAGAGGTTTTTTTCCTCTGGTTGCACATTTAACATTCTGATAGAAATGAGGTAAAACGGATTTAAGTTTCCCTGCATTAAAGTCCCCGGCCACTAGGGGCGCTGCCTCTGGATGAGTGTTTTCCTGTTTGCTGATGGCCTTATACAACTCATTGAGTGAGGTTTTAGTGTCCGCATCGGTTTGTGGTGGTAAATAGGCAGCTATGAAAAATATAGATAAACCCTCTTGTTTAATAGTGTGGTCTAAAGGTTATCATGAGATACTTTACCTCAGGCAGCAAAACCTTGAGCCTTCCTTAATATTAGATTTTGTGCACCAGCTGTTGTTTACAAATATACACAGACCGCCGCCCCTTCACCCCTCTGCTCTTCCTCCTCTGTTCTCCCCCCTCTGCTCCATATACACATGCTGCTCTTCCTCCTCTGTTCTCCCCCCTCTGCTCCATGTACACATGCTGCTCTTCCTCCTCTGTTCTCCCCCCTCTGCTCCATGTACACATGCTGCTCTTCCTCTCTGTTCTCCCCCCTCTGCTCCATATACACATGCTGCTCTTCTTCCTCTGTTCTCCCCCCTCTGCTCCATGTACACATGCTGCTCTTCCTCCTCTGTTCTCCCCCCTCTGCTCCTTGTACACATGCTGCTCTTCCTCTGTTCTCCCCCCTCTGCTCCATGTACACATTCTGCTCTTCCTCCTCTGTTCTCCCCCCCCTCTGCTCCATGTACACATGCTGCTCTTCCTCCTCTGTTCTCCCCCCTCTGCTCCATGTACACATAAAGTTACTTTTTGGGGGGGGGGGGTTTAGTGCCCTCTTGTGTGCAATGCCGGTAATACCGTAAATCCCGGGATGGCAGAAGGTATCTGGATGGATATGAGTGGGGAAAGAGTTAGGTGGTCGTGCAAGACTGCTTTAACGATATGTAATAAAGGTTTTAACAGCCTATTTCACGCCATAGCTTGATGAATTTGCAAGGTAACTTTTCATCCATTTTGATTTCGGCAGAAATTTAAATGCGGCACTGACTCACCTGCCCATGGAATGATGTTTCAGCATTGTCTCAATGAAGAGTTGGGCGTTGGACTAGTGTTAGCCGGCAGGGGGACGAGCATTATCCACCATGGTAGTACGGATGAAGCCTGAGCTGGAATGTGAAGCTAACTGAAGCTGGTTAACTTTATTAAAGCCTGAGTAGATCTAGCTTACTTCATAGTATACCCCTCTTATCTTGTCCATTTGTAACATGTCGTACCTACAGAGAAGGTGGATGACATCCCAGGCCCAGTCATCTGGACAGGAGAGGATGATTCGGTGTTCCTCCGGTGGCCTGAACCCTCGTCCCCCAACGCACTCATCCTCATGTATGAGATCAAGTTCAGACTGGGTACTGAGGTAAGACACACTGTTCCCTTTCTCAATGGAGGTGAAGATTATGATTGATAATTTCTCGAACTCATAGTTGACATTGTATGGAGGTAATCCAGTAATGTGTGAAGCAGGACAGCTATTCAGTGGAGAGCGAATTACCTGCAGCCGTGTTAACAGTGTGTTTGTGTGTGTTTCTCTGTGTCTGTCCAGTCAGAGAAGCATGAGTGTGTGTCTCGTCAGCTGTATAGAGAGCAGCATGGTACTAGGCTCAGTAACCTAGGACCTGGTAACTACTCTGCCCGGGTCAGAGCCACCTCCCTGGCTGGCAACGGATCCTGGACTGAACCCGTCTTCTTCTATGTGGTACAGGCCCAACGTAAGATATCATTACCGCCATCATCATCCACTATCCAACACTACATAACTTTATCTCATGGGGGGAATTCACTTCCATCATCATCATTTAATAATTTTTTCATACTATTTCATCCTTCCACAAGATATAGTCCCGACACAATTCTAAGGTTGTTACCCAAGCTGACTGGTCGTTTGTAATATTGGTTTGGTTGCCAGCCAGCTAGTCGTTCAGTCTTTTTGTTGCGTTTAATACCTTATCACGTGATAGTTAGTTAATACCAGTGTGTGTTTAATACATTATCACGTGTTAGTTAGTTAATACCAGTGTGTGTTTAATACATTATCACGTGATAGTTAGTTAATACCAGTGTGTGTTTAATACATTATCACGTGTTAGTTAGTTAATACCAGTGTGTGTTTAATACATTATCACGTGTTAGTTAGTTAATACCAGTGTGTGTTTAATACATTATCACGTGTTAGTTAGTTAATACCAGTGTGTGTTTAATACATTATCACGTGTTAGTTAGTTAATACCAGTGTGTGTTTAATACATTATCACGTGATAGTTAGTTAATACCAGTGTGTGTTTAATACATTATCACGTGTTAGTTAGTTAATACCAGTGTGTGTTTAATACATTATCACGTGATAGTTAGTTAATACCAGTGTGTGTTTAATACATTATCACGTGTTAGTTAGTTAATACCAGTGTGTGTTTAATACATTATCACGTGATATTTAGTTAATACCAGTGTGTGTTTAATACATTATCACGTGTTAGTTAGTTAATACCAGTGTGTGTTTAATACATTATCACGTGTTAGTTAGTTAATACCAGTGTGTGTTTAATACATTATCACGTGTTAGTTAGTTAATACCAGTGTGTGTTTAATACATTATCACGTGTTAGTTAGTTAATATCAGTGTGTGTTTAATACATTATCACGTGTTAGTTAGTTAATATCAGTGTGTGTTTAATACATTATCACGTGTTAGTTAGTTAATACCAGTGTGTGTTTAATACATTATCACGTGTTAGTTAGTTAATACCAGTGTGTGTTTAATACATTATCACGTGTTAGTTAGTTAATACCAGTGTGTGTTTAATACATTATCACGTGTTAGTTAGTTAATATCAGTGTGTGTTTAATACATTATCACGTGTTAGTTAGTTAATACCAGTGTGTGTTTAATACATTATCACGTGATATTTAGTTAATACCAGTGTGTGTTTAATACATTATCACGTGTTAGTTAGTTAATACCAGTGTGTGTTTAATACATTATCACGTGTTAGTTAGTTAATACCAGTGTGTGTTTAATACATTATCACGTGTTAGTTAGTTAATACCAGTGTGTGTTTAATACATTATCACGTGTTAGTTAGTTAATATCAGTGTGTGTTTAATACATTATCACGTGTTAGTTAGTTAATATCAGTGTGTGTTTAATACATTATCACGTGTTAGTTAGTTAATACCAGTGTGTGTTTAATACATTATCACGTGTTAGTTAGTTAATACCAGTGTGTGTTTAATACATTATCACGTGTTAGTTAGTTAATACCAGTGTGTGTTTAATACATTATCACGTGTTAGTTAGTTAATATCAGTGTGTGTTTAATACATTATCACGTGTTAGTTAGTTAATACCAGTGTGTGTTTAATACATTATCACGTGTTAGTTAGTTAATATCAGTGTGTGTTTAATACATTATCACGTGTTAGTTAGTTAATATCAGTGTGTGTTTAATACATTATCACGTGTTTCTCCTGATCCAACAGGTTATGAGATCTATCTCTACATCATCATCTTTGTTCCCATGGTAGCAGTCCTGATCATCTGTTTACTGGCCACATTCACCGTCTTCAACAGGAGAAAGTAAGACTGACTGTCTGTCTGTCCATGTCCTCGTCAGTCCTAAAACCTGGCTGTAGTGTGGTTATATATAGTGTGTCAGTCCTAAAACCAGGCTGTAGTGTGGTTATATATAGTGTGTCAGTCCTAAAACCAGGCTGTAGTGTGGTTATATATAGTGTGTCAGTCCTAAAACCAGGCTGTAGTGTGGTTATATATAGTGTCAGTCCTAAAACCAGGCTGTAGTGTGGTTATATATAGTGTGTCAGTCCTAAAACCAGGCAGAGACAGTGTTATTGATCTGAACATGGCTGTAGTGGGTTTATTAGATACACCTTCCTAGTACCGGGTTGGACCCCCTTTTGCCTTCAGAACTGCCTTAATTTTTCGTGGCGTAGATTCAACAAGGTGCTGGAAACATTCCTCAGAGATGTTGGTCCATATTGACATTATAACATCAGTTGCAGCAGATTTGTCGGCTGAACATCCATGATGTGAATCTCCCGTTCCATCACATCCATGATGTGAGTCTCCCGTTCCATCACATCCATGATGTGAGTCTCCCGTTCCACCACATCCATGATGTGAATCTCCCGTTCCATCACATCCATGATTTGAGTCTCCCGTTCCATCACATCCATGATGTGAATCTCCAGTTCCACCACATCCATGATGTGAATCTCCCGTTCCACCACATCCATGATGTGAATCTCCCGTTCCACCACATCCATGATGTGAATCTCCCGTTCCACCACATCCATGATGTGAGTCTCCCGTTCCACCACATCCATGATGTGAGTCTCCCGTTCCACCACATCCATGATGTGAATCTCCCGTTCCACCACATCCATGATGTGAGTCTCCCGTTCCATCACATCCATGATGTGAGTCTCCCGTTCCATCACATCCATGATGTGAGTCTCCCGTTCCACCACATCCATGATGTGAATCTCCCGTTCCACCACATCCATGATGTGAGTCTCCCGTTCCATCACATCCATGATGTGAGTCTCCCGTTCCATCACATCCATGATGTGAGTCTCCCGTTCCACCACATCCATGATGTGAATCTCCCGTTCCACCACATCCATGATGTGAGTCTCCCGTTCCATCACATCCATGATGTGAATCTCCCGTTCCACCACGTCCCAAAGGTGCTCTATTGGATTGAGATCTGGTGACTGTGGAGGCCATTTTAGTACAGTGAACTCACTGTCATGTTCAAGAAACCAGTTTGAGATGTGAGCTTTGTGACATGGCGCGTTATCCTGCTGGAAGTATCCATTAGAAGATGGGAACACTGTGGTCATAAAGGGATGGACATGGTCAGCAACAATACTCAGGTAGGCTGTGGCGTTTAAACGATGCTCAATTGGTACTAAGGGGCCCAAAGTGTCCTAGGAAAATATCCCCCACACCATTACACCACCACCAGCCTGAACCGTTGATACAAGGTGGATGGATCCATGCTTTCATGTTGTTTACGCCACATTCTGACCCGACCATCTGAATGTTGCAGCAGAAACTCATCAGACCAGGCAACGTTTTTCCAATCTTCTATTGTCCAGTTTTGGTGGGACGTGCAAATTGTAGCCTCAGTTTCCTGTTCTTAGCTGACAGGAGCGGCACCCGGTGTGGTCTTCTGCTGCTGTAGGCCATCTGCTTCAAGGTTGGACGTGTTGTGCATTCAGAGATGCTCTTCTGCATACCTTGGTTGTAACGAGTGGTTATTTGAGTTACTGTTGTCTTTCTATCAGCTGGAACCAGTCTGGCCATTCTCCTCTGACCTCTGACCTCAACAAGGCATTTTCTCCCAGAGAACTGCCGCTCACTGGATATTTTCTCATTTTCGGACCATTCTCTGTAAACCCTAGAGATGGTTGTGAGGGAAAATCCCTGTAGATCAGCACTTTCTGAAATACTGAAACCAGCCCGTCTGGCACCAACAACCATGCCACGTTCAAAGTCACTTAAATCACCTTTCTTCCCCATTCTGATGCTTGGTTTGAACTTCAGCAGATCATCTTGACCATGTCTACATGCCTAAATGCATTGAGTTGCTGCCATGTGATTGGCTGATTAGATATTTGCGTTAACGAGCAGTTGAAAAGGTGGCCGGTGATTGTCTAGTGTGTGGTAGCAGAGAGGAGGTCAGTTAACCCACTGTTCCCCGGGCGCCGAAGACGTGGATCAGAACACGGCAGTTAACCCACTGTTCCCCAGGTGCTGAAGACATGGATCAGAACACGGCAGTTAACCCACTGTTCCCCGTGCGCCGAAGACGTGGATGTCTATTAAGACAGCTCTCTGATTCAGAGGAGTTGGGTTAAATGCTGAAGACACATTTCAGTTGAATGCATTCAGTTGTGGAACTGACTAGTCTCCCCTGTGTATGAATGCATACTAAATGTCACCCTATTCCCTTAATAGTGCACTACTTTTGACCAGAGCCCACAGGGCAGTGCACTATGTAGGGAATAGGGAGCCGTTTGGGATGCTGTGTAACGTTGCTAACCCTGTGTGTTTGTGTCTACAGGAACAGTGACAGACTGGGGAATGGAGTTCTGTACGCATCAGTCAACCCTGAATACTTCAGCGCTGCAGAGAGTAAGTACATGTAGTCTCTGACCATATCACCTGATGGAGACAGAGAGGAAGTACATGTAGTCTCTGACCATATCACCTGATGGAGACAGAGAGGAAGTACATGTAGTCTCTGACCATATCACCTGATGGAGACAGAGAGGAAGTACATGTAGTCTCTGACCATATCACCTGATGGAGACAGAGAGGAAGTACATGTAGTCTCTGACCATATCACCTGATGGAGACAGAGAGGAAGTACATGTAGTCTCTGACCATATCACCTGATGGAGACAGAGAGTAAGTACATGTAGTCTCTGACCATATCACCTGATGGAGACAGAGAGGAAGTACATGTAGTCTCTGACCATATCACCTAATGGAGACAGAGAGGAAGTACATGTAGTCTCTGACCATATCACCTGATGGAGACAGAGAGGAAGTACATGTAGTCTCTGACCATATCACCTGATGGAGACAGAGAGGAAGTACATGTAGTCTCTGACCATATCACCTGATGGAGACAGAGAGTAAGTACATGTAGTCTCTGACCATATCACCTGATGGAGACAGAGAGTAAGTACATGTAGTCTCTGACCATATCACCTGATGGAGACAGAGAGGAAGTACATGTAGTCTCTGACCATATCACCTGATGGAGACAGAGAGGAAGTACATGTAGTCTCTGACCATATCACCTGATGGAGACAGAGAGTAAGTACATGTAGTCTCTGACCATATCACCTGATGGAGACAGAGAGTAAGTACATGTAGTCTCTGACCATATCACCTGATGGAGACAGAGAGGAAGTACATGTAGTCTCTGACCATATCACCTGATGGAGACAGAGAGGAAGTACATGTAGTCTCTGACCATATCACCTGATGGAGACAGAGAGGAAGTACATGTAGTCTCTGACCATATCACCTGATGGAGACAGAGAGGAAGTACATGTAGTCTCTGACCATATCACCTGATGGAGACAGAGAGGAAGTACATGTAGTCTCTGACCATATCACCTGATGGAGACAGAGAGTAAGTACATGTAGTCTCTGACCATATCACCTGATGGAGACAGAGAGTAAGTACATGTAGTCTCTGACCATATCACCTGATGGAGACAGAGAGGAAGTACATGTAGTCTCTGACCATATCACCTGATGGAGACAGAGAGGAAGTACATGTAGTCTCAGACCATATCACCTGATGGAGACAGAGAGGAAGTACATGTAGTCTCTGACCATATCACCTGATGGAGACAGATAGGAAGTACATGTAGTCTCTGACCATATCACCTGATGGAGACAGAGAGGAAGTACATGTAGTCTCTGACCATATCACCTGATGGAGACAGAGAGTAAGTACATGTAGTCTCTGACCATATCACCTGATGGAGACAGAGAGGAAGTACATGTAGTCTCTGACCATATCACCTGATGGAGACAGATAGGAAGTACATGTAGTCTCAGACCATATCACCTGATGGAGACAGAGAGGAAGTACATGTAGTCTCAGACCATATCACCTGATGGAGACAGATAGGAAGTACATGTAGTCTCTGACCATATCACCTGATGGAGACAGAGAGTAAGTACATGTAGTCTCTGACCATATCACCTGATGGAGACAGAGAGGAAGTACATGTAGTCTCTGACCATATCACCTGATGGAGACAGAGAGGAAGTACATGTAGTCTCTGACCATATCACCTGATGGAGACAGAGAGTAAGTACATGTAGTCTCTGACCATATCACCTGATGGAGACAGAGAGTAAGTACATGTAGTCTATGACCATATCACCTGATGGAGACAGAGAGGAAGTACATGTAGTCTCTGACCATATCACCTGATGGAGACAGAGAGTAAGTACATGTAGTCTCTGACCATATCACCTGATGGAGACAGAGAGGAAGTACATGTAGTCTCTGACCATATCATCTTGTAAAATATGTGTTCTGTCTCCTCCAGTGTATGTAGCAGGTGAATGGGAGGTACAGGGTTATGGTTAGTTGTAGTGTGTGTTCTGTCATATAGTTGTCTATTATCCTCCTCCTCCTCCTGTCTCCTCCAGTGTATGTACCAGATGAATGGGAGGTGTTGAGGGAGCATATCACTATGAACAGAGAGCTGGGTCAGGGGTCGTTTGGCATGGTGTACGAGGGCATCGCTAAGGGAGTGGTGAAGGACGAGTCAGAGACGTGCGTGGCCATCAAGACGGTGAACGAGTCAGCCAGCATGAGAGAGAGAATAGACTTCCTCAATGAAGCTTCTGTCATGAAGGAGTTCAACTGTCATCACGTGGTACGACGCAGGAGACACACACACACACACACACACACACACACACACACACAAAACTCCACACCCTGTCATGTCTAAATGTTAACCATAAACTCTACACCCTGTCATGTCTAAATGTTAACCTAAAACTCCACACCCTGTCATGTCTAAATGTTAACCATAAACTCCACACCCTGTCATGTATAAATGTTAACTTAAAACTCCACACCCTGTCATGTATAAATGTTAACTTAAAACTCCACACCCTGTCATGTATAAATGTTAACCTAAAACTCCACACCCTGTCATGTATAAATGTTGACCATAAACTCCACACCCTGTCATGTATAAATGTTGACCATAAACTCCACACCCTGTCATGTATAAATGTTGACCATAACCTCCACACCCTGTCATGTATAAATGTTGACCATAAACTCCACACCCTGTCATGTCTAAATGTTAACTTAAAACTCCACACCCTGTCATGTATAAATGTTAACCTAAAACTCCACACCCTGTCATGTATAAATGTTGACCATAAACTCCACACCCTGTCATGTATAAATGTTAACTTAAAACTCCACACCCTGTCATGTATAAATGTTAACCTAAAACTCCACACCCTGTCCTGTCTAAATGTTGACCATAAACTCCACACCCTGTCATGTGTAAATGTTGACCATAAACTCCACACCCTGTCATGTATAAATGTTGACCATAAACTCCACACCCTGTCATGTGTAAATGTTGACCATAAACTCCACACCCTGTCATGTGTAAATGTTAACATAAACTCCACACCCTGTCATGTATAAATGTTGACCATAAACTCCACACCCTGTCATGTGTAAATGTTAACCATAAACTCCACACCCTGTCATGTCTAAATGTTAACCATAAACTCCACACCCTGTCATGTCTAAATGTTAACTTAACACTCCACACCATGTCATGTATAAATGTTGACCATAAACTCCACACCCTGTCATGTATAAATGTTGACCATAAACTCCACACCATGTCATGTCTGAATGTTCACTTTACACTCCACACCCTGTCCTGTATAAATGTTAACTTAAAACTCCACACCCTGTCATGTCTAAATGTTGACCATAAACTCCACACCCTGTCATGTCTAAATGTTGACCATAAACTCCACACCCTGTCCTGTCTAAATGTTAACCTAAAACTCCACACCCTGTCCTGTCTAAATGTTAACCTAAAACTCCACACCCTGTCCTGTCTAAATGTTGACCATAAACTCCACACCCTGTCATGTGTAAATGTTGACCATAAACTCCACACCATGTCATGTCTGAATGTTCACTTTACACTCCACACCCTGTCCTGTATAAATGTTAACTTAAAACTCCACACCCTGTCATGTCTAAATGTTGACCATAAACTCCACACCCTGTCATGTCTAAATGTTGACCATAAACTCCACACCCTGTCCTGTCTAAATGTTAACCTAAAACTCCACACCCTGTCCTGTCTAAATGTTGACCATAAACTCCACACCCTGTCATGTGTAAATGTTGACCATAAACTCCACACCCTGTCATGTGTAAATGTTGACCATAAACTCCACACCCTGTCATGTATAAATGTTGACCATAAACTCCACACCCTGTCATGTGTAAATGTTGACCATAAACTCCACACCCTGTCATGTATAAATGTTGACCATAAACTCCACACCCTGTCCTGTCTAAATGTTAACCTAAAACTCCACACCCTGTCCTGTCTAAATGTTGACCATAAACTCCACACCCTGTCATGTATAAATGTTGACCATAAACTCCACACCCTGTCATGTGTAAATGTTAACCTAAAACTCCACACCCTGTCCTGTCTAAATGTTAACCTAAAACTCCACACCCTGTCCTGTCTAAATGTTGACCATAAACTCCACACCCTGTCATGTATAAATGTTGACCATAAACTCCACACCCTGTCATGTCTAAATGTTAACCATAAACTCCACACCCTGTCATGTCTAAATGTTGACAATGAACTCCACACCCTGTCATGTATAAATGTTAACCATAAACTCCACACCCTGTCATGTCTAAATGTTGACCATAAACTCCACACCCTGTCATGTATAAATGTTGACCATAAACTCCACACCCTGTCATGTATAAATGTTAACCATAAACTCCACACCCTGTCATGTCTAAATGTTGACAATGAACTCCACACCCTGTCATGTATAAATGTTAACCATAAACTCCACACCCTGTCATGTCTAAATGTTGACCATAAACTCCACACCCTGTCATGTATAAATGTTGACCATAAACTCCACACCCTGTCATGTATAAATGTTGACCATAAACTCCACACCCTGTCATGTGTAAATGTTAACCTAAAACTCCACACCCTGTCCTGTCTAAATGTTAACCTAAAACTCCACACCCTGTCCTGTCTAAATGTTGACCATAAACTCCACACCCTGTCATGTATAAATGTTGACCATAAACTCCACACCCTGTCATGTCTAAATGTTAACCATAACCTCCACACCCTGTCATGTCTAAATGTTGACCATAAACTCCACACCCTGTCATGTATAAATGTTGACCATAAACTCCACACCCTGTCATGTGTAAATGTTGACCATAAACTCCACACCCTGTCATGTATAAATGTTGACCATAAACTCCACACCCTGTCATGTATAAATGTTAACCATAAACTCCACACCCTGTCATGTCTAAATGTTGACAATGAACTCCACACCCTGTCATGTATAAATGTTAACCATAAACTCCACACCCTGTCATGTGTAAATGTTGACCATAAACTCCACACCCTGTCATGTATAAATGTTGACCATAAACTCCACACCCTGTCATGTGTAAATGTTGACCATAAACTCCACACCCTGTCATGTATAAATGTTGACCATAAACTCCACACCCTGTCCTGTCTAAATGTTAACCTAAAACTCCACACCCTGTCCTGTCTAAATGTTGACCATAAACTCCACACCCTGTCATGTATAAATGTTGACCATAAACTCCACACCCTGTCATGTGTAAATGTTAACCTAAAACTCCACACCCTGTCCTGTCTAAATGTTGACCATAAACTCCACACCCTGTCATGTATAAATGTTGACCATAAACTCCACACCCTGTCATGTCTAAATGTTAACCATAAACTCCACACCCTGTCATGTATAAATGTTGACAATGAACTCCACACCCTGTCATGTATAAATGTTAACCATAAACTCCACACCCTGTCATGTCTAAATGTTGACCATAAACTCCACACCCTGTCATGTATAAATGTTGACCATAAACTCCACACCCTGTCATGTATAAATGTTAACCATAAACTCCACACCCTGTCATGTCTAAATGTTGACAATGAACTCCACACCCTGTCATGTATAAATGTTAACCATAAACTCCACACCCTGTCATGTCTAAATGTTGACCATAAACTCCACACCCTGTCATGTATAAATGTTGACCATAAACTCCACACCCTGTCATGTATAAATGTTGACCATAAACTCCACACCCTGTCATGTGTAAATGTTAACCTAAAACTCCACACCCTGTCCTGTCTAAATGTTAACCTAAAACTCCACACCCTGTCCTGTCTAAATGTTGACCATAAACTCCACACCCTGTCATGTATAAATGTTGACCATAAACTCCACACCCTGTCATGTCTAAATGTTAACCATAAACTCCACACCCTGTCATGTCTAAATGTTGACCATAAACTCCACACCCTGTCATGTATAAATGTTGACCATAAACTCCACACCCTGTCCTGTCTAAATGTTGACCATAAACTCCACACCCTGTCATGTCTAAATGTTAACTTAAAACTCCACACCCTGTCATGTTTAAATGTTGACCATAAACTCCACACCCTGTCATGTATAAATGTTGACCATAAACTCCACACCCTGTCATGTATAAATGTTGACCATAAACTCCACACCCTGTCCTGTCTAAATGTTAACCTAAAACTCCACACCCTGTCCTGTCTAAATGTTGACCATAAACTCCACACCCTGTCATGTATAAATGTTGACCATAAACTCCACACCCTGTCATGTATAAATGTTAACCATAAACTCCACACCCTGTCATGTCTAAATGTTGACAATGAACTCCACACCCTGTCATGTATAAATGTTAACCATAAACTCCACACCCTGTCATGTCTAAATGTTGACCATAAACTCCACACCCTGTCATGTATAAATGTTGACCATAAACTCCACACCCTGTCATGTATAAATGTTAACCATAAACTCCACACCCTGTCATGTCTAAATGTTGACAATGAACTCCACACCCTGTCATGTATAAATGTTAACCATAAACTCCACACCCTGTCATGTCTAAATGTTGACCATAAACTCCACACCCTGTCATGTATAAATGTTGACCATAAACTCCACACCCTGTCATGTATAAATGTTGACCATAAACTCCACACCCTGTCATGTATAAATGTTGACCATAAACTCCACACCCTGTCATGTATAAATGTTGACAATGAACTCCACACCCTGTCCTGTCTAAATGTTGACCATGAACTCCACACCCTGTCATGTGTAAATGTTAACCATAAACTCCACACCCTGTCCTGTCTAAATGTTGACCATAAACTCCACACCATGTCATGTGTAAATGTTAACCATAAACCCCACACCCTGTCCTGTCTAAATGTTGACCATGAACTCCACACCCTGTCATGTGTAAATGTTAACCATAAACTCCACACCATGTCATGTCTAAATGTTAACCATAAACTCCACACCATGTCATGTATTATGTTCCTGTATATAATTATGAGCCCACAAAGTTAACTCCGACTTCGGTTTGTCAGTTCAGGATGTGGGCTCTGACCACTGATGTCATTTGTGTGCTGTGCTGTGATTGGTGCAGGTGCGTCTTCTGGGCGTAGTTTCGCAGGGCCAGCCCACCTTGGTCATCATGGAGCTGATGACTAAAGGAGATCTGAAGAGCCACCTGAGGTCACTACGGGCTAAAGACGTAAGTTACCTACGCCTGACCCCTCACCCCTCACCCTGACCCCTACCCCCTAGTCACCTGAGGTCACTACGGGCTAAAGATGTAAGTTACCTACCCCTGACCCCTAACCCCTCACCCTGACCCCTACCCCCTAGTCACCTGAGGTCAATACAGACTAAAGACGTAAGTTACCTACCCCTGATCCGTAACCCCTCACCCTGACCCCTACCCCCTAGTCACCTGAGGTCAATACAGACTAAAGACGTAAGTTACCTACCCCTGACCTCTAACCCCTGACCCCTACCCCCTAGCCACCTGAGGTCACTACAGACTAAAGACGTAAGTTACCTGCCCCTAACCCCTCACCCTGACCCCTACCCCCTTAATAACAAGCCCTTAACCACAATACAACAAGTGTAGACCTTACAGTGAAATGCTTACTTACAAGCCCTTAACCAACAATACAACAGGTGTAGACCTTACAGTGAAATGCTTACTAACAAGCCCTTAACCAACAATACAACAGGTGTAGACCTTACAGTGAAATGCTTACTTACAAGCCCTTAACCAACAATACAACAGGTGTAGACCTTACAGTGAAATGCTTACTAACAAGCCCTTAACCAACAATACAACAGGTGTAGACCTTACAGTGAAATGCTTACTGACAAGCCCTTAACCAACAATACTACAGGTGTAGACCTTACAGTGAAATGCTTACTAACAAGCCCTTAACCAACAATACAACAGGTGTAGACCTTACAGTGAAATGCTTACTAACAAGCCCTTAACCAACAATACAACAGGTGTAGACCTTACAGTGAAATGCTTACTTACAAGCCCTTAACCAACAATACAACAGGTGTAGACCTTACAGTGAAATGCTTACTAACAAGCCCTTAACCAACAATACAACAGGTGTAGACCTTACAGTGAAATGCTTACTTACAAGCCCTTAACCAACAATACAACAGGTGTAGACCTTACAGTGAAATGCTTACTTACAAGCCCTTAACCAACAATACAACAGGTGTAGACCTTACAGTGAAATGCTTACTAACAAGCCCTTAACCAACAATACAACAGGTGTAGACCTTACAGTGAAATGCTTACTAACAAGCCCTTAACCAACAATGCCTATACTTAGATAATAAACAGAGAGTAGCAGCAGGTAATATGTACATGTAGGTAGGGGTACAGTGACTATACATAGATAATAAACAGAGTAGCAGCAGGTAATATGTACATGTAGGTAGGGGTACAGTGACTATACATAGATAATAAACAGAGTAGCAGCAGGTAATATGTATATGTAAGTAGGGGTACAGTGACTATACATAGATAATAAACAGAGAGTAGCAGCAGGTAATATGTACATGTAGGTAGGGGTACAGTGACTATACATAGATAATAAACAGAGAGTAGCAGCAGGTAATATGTACATGTAGGTAGGGGTACAGTGACTATACATAGATAATAAACAGAGAGTAGCAGCAGGTAATATGTACATGTAGGTAGGGGTACAGTGACTATACATAGATAATAAACAGAGTAGCAGCAGGTAATATGTACATGTAGGTAGGGGTACAGTGACTATACATAGATAATAAACAGAGAGTAGCAGCATGTAATATGTACATGTAGGTAGGGGTACAGTGACTATACATAGATAATAAACAGAGTAGCAGCAGGTAATATGTACATGTAGGTAGGGGTACAGTGACTATACATAGATAATAAACAGAGTAGCAGCAGGTAATATGTACATGTAGGTAGGGGTACAGTGACTATACATAGATAATAAACAGAGAGTAGCAGCAGTGTAAAAACGATGTAAATATTCCGGGAGGCCATTTGATTTATTGTTCAGCAGTCTTATGGCTTGGGGGTAGAAGCTGTTAAGAAGCCTTTTGGAACTAGACTTGACGCTCCGGTACCGCTTGCCGTGCGGTAGCAGAGAGAACAGTGTATGATTATGGTGACTGGAGTCTTTGACAATTTTTTAGGGCCTTCCTCTGACACCACCTGGTATAGAGGTCCTGGATGGCAGGAAGCTTGGCCCCAGTGATGTACTGGACCGTATTTCTATACTTTTTCATACTGCCGCTCTATGTATCATGTACCGTGTATCTGTCTTTTGTGTACTTTTCGTTGTGGCATTTTGCACCTGCCCTGTGTTTTGTTGTAGCTGCTTGACAATGAAATTTCCCCCCCGGGGGATAAATAAAGTATCTATCTATCTATCTATCTATCTATGCACTAACCTCCGTATCGCCTTACGGTCGGATGCCGAGCAGTTGCCATACCAGGCGGTGATGCAACCAGTCAGGATGCTCTCGATGGTGCAGCTGTAGAACATTTTGAGGATCTGAGGACCCATGCTAAATCCAGAGGGGGAAAGGTGTTTTTGTGACCTCTTTACTACTGTCTTGTGTTTGGACCATGATAGTTTGTTGGTGATGTGGACACCAAGGAACTTGAAACTCTCGACCTGCTCCACTACATGCCCATTGATGTGAATGGTGGTGTGTTTGGACCTCCTTTTCCTGTAGTCCACGATCAGCTCCTTTGTCTTGCTCACATTGAGGTAGAGGTTGTTATCCTGGCACCACACTTCCAGGTCTCTGACCTCCTCCCTATAGGCTGTCTCATCGTTGTCGGTTATCAGGCCTACCACTGTTGTGTCATCAGCAAACTTGATGATGGTGTATGAGTCGTGTTTGACCACGTAGTCGTGGGTGAACAGGGAGTACAGGAGGGGACTAAGCACGCACCCCTGAGGAAACCCTGTGTTGAGGATCATCGTGGCAGATGTGTTGTTACCTACCCTTGCCACCTGGGGGCGGCCCATCAGTCGTGGCCAAAAGTTTTGAGAATGTCTCCACAAAGTTTGCTGCTTCAGTGTTCTTAGATCTTTATGTCAAAAGTTACTATGGTACACTGAAGTATAATTACAAGTATTCCAAAAGTGTCAAAGGTTTTCTTTGACAATGACATTCAGTTTATGCAAAGAGTCAATATTTGCAGTGTTGACCCTTCTTTTTCAAGACCTCTGCAATCCGCCCTGGCATGCTGTCAATTAACTTCTGGGCCACATCCTGACTGATAGCAGGCCATTCTTGCATAATCAATGCTTGTTTGTCAGAAGTTGTGGGCTTTTGTTTGTCCACCCGCCTATTGAGGATCAACCAAAAGTTCTCAATGGGATTAAGGTCTGGGGAGTTTCCTGGCCATGGACCCAAAATGTCGATGTTTTGTTCCCCGTGCCACTTAGTTATCACTTTTGCCTTATGGCAAGGTGCTCCATCATGCTGGAAAAGGCATTGGTCGTCACCAAACTGTTCTTGAATGGTTGGGAGAAGTTGCTCTTAGAGGATGTGTTGGTACCATTCTTTATTCATGGCTGTGTTCTTAGGCAAAATTTTGAGTGAGCCCACTCCCTTGGCTGAGAAGCAACCCCACACATGAATGGTTTGAGGATGCTTTACTGTTGGCATGACACAGGACTGATGGTAGCGCTCACCTTGTCTTCTCCGGACAAGGTGTTTTCCGGATGGCCCAAACAATCAGAAAAGGGATTCATCAGAGAAAATGACTCTACCCCAGTCCTCAGCAGTCCAATCCCTGTACCTTTTGCAGAATATCAGTCTGTCCCTGATGTTTTTCCTGGAGAGAAATGGCTTCTTTGCTGCCCTTCTTGACACCAGGCCATCCTCCAAAAGTCTTTGTCTCACTGTGCGTGCAGATGCACTCACACCTGCCTGCTGCCATTCCTGAGCAAGCTCTGCACTGGTGGTGCCCCGATCCCGCAGCTGAATCAACTTTAGGAGACGGTCCTGGCGCTTGCTGGACTTTCTTGGGCGCCCTGACGCCTTCTTCACAACAATTGAACCTCTCTCCTTGAAGTTGTTGATGATCCGATAAATGGTTGATTTAGGTGCAATCTTACCAGCAGCAATATCCTTCCTGTGAAGCCCTTTTTGTGCAAAGCAATGATGACGGCACGTGTTTCCTTGCAGGTAACCATGGTTGACAGAGGAAGAACGATGATTTCAAGCACCACCCTCCTTTTAAAGCTTCCAGTCTGTTATTCTGACTCAATCAGCATGACAGAGTGATCTCCAGCCTTGTCCTCGTCCACTCTCACCTGTGTTAACGAGACAATCACTGACATGATGGCAGCTGGTCCTTTTGTGGCAGGGCTGAAATGCAGTGGAAATGTTTTTGGGGGATTAAGTTGATTTTCATGGCAAAGAGGGACTTTGCAATTAATTGCAATTCATCTGATCACTCTTCATGACATTCTGGAGTATATGCAAATTACCATCATCAACACTGAGGCAGCAAACTTTGTGGATATAAAACTTTTGGCCACGACTGTAGTTTAGCTCATGTGGTAGGCTTGAGTCACTGGGCAGCTCGCGGCTGGGTTTCCCTTTGTAGTCTGTAACAGTTTACAAGCCCTGCCACATCCAACGAGCGTCAGAGCCGGTGTACTAGGATTAAGTCTTTGTCCTGTATTGACACTTTGCCTTTTTGATGGTTCATCTGAGGGCATAGTAGGATTTACAGTCCCCGGCCACTAGGAGCACTGCCTCTGGATGATCATTTTTTTGTTTGCTTATGGCCTTATAAAGCTGCTTGAGTGCAGTCTTAATGCCAGCATCGGCATTAAGTACGTGAATGACGGGGATTTGGTCTTGGAGGAGCAGGACTCATTAAATAAAAAATCTTCATTCAGTTATAGATGAGGAATCGCTGTTCTGATGTCCAGAAGATCTTTTCGGTCATAAGACACGGTAGCAGCAACATTATGTACAAAATGTTCAAAAAGTACTGATACTGAAATCATTTTACCAAGTTTTATATTGAAAACCAACAAACAACAAATTAAATTAGCAGCACTAAGCACTTTGTGCATAAACATTAAAATAGAGACATGAACATTAAAGATGGCACCATGTGGCCATGAGGTAAATGTTTCCCTGGTGCAGGTTTTAATGAACACAACCTTAAGTAAGCAAATCAAATGTTCATATAAAAGCAACACAAGCAAAGCAATCTGCATGTAAGAACAATACAACCATATGGAAACACATCCAATAAACAGCAATGATTGTATGTCCGTTCTCTCCTTCATAAAGAAATAAGGTGCTGCTGGCCTAACATCCTGTGTGTATGTATCTTTGTTCACTTGAGATTGAAATGTAAAAATGTCAGCATATTTACTTTGTCTGGTTTAAGTAGTGATCTGTCGAGGGGAGACAATGTGCCTGCTGGCACTGAACACTCTCTGATGGCACGCTGGTTGCTGGGATGCACAAAAGCTTCCTGGCAACCCTGGCAAGGTGAGGCAGCTCTGATGCATGGCCCCTCCACCACCCAGTGGATCCTCTTCTGCTGGAATGGGTGGCAGAGACAAGGAGACTCTTCTTCTGGGGTGGTCGGAATCTGACCCTCTTCACCTCTCTGATGCCTTGTTGAGGTAATGTTTCTCAGCGACCCAGCCAGGCCTTTCCCCTCCGATGCCGCTGTGGGGGTGGAGGTGCTGCTGGTGCTTTGTGGTTCTTCCCTGACTTGTGCAGCTGCCAGCTTCACAGTTGCTCCATGACACTGATGTGGGCATCCTCGGGCATCAGATGCCACGTTCCTCTTTCTCCAGCCAGTGTGGCACAGACTGGCTGCTGTTGGCTGAGGAAACGCTCAAGCATCTTGTGTGTAGATCCCCATGGATCAGAGCCTTCTGTGGCATGTTGAGGGCAGCTTGCTTTTCTCTCAGTTCTCTCCTTCTCTTCCAGCTCAGTGAGAAGCCTTGGACCAGATGACAACAGGTCTTGACTGCTGTGTCAACTGTCTGAATATACTTTGAGATGGCCAGGTTCTAATTATGGCCAAAGCACCCAAGCCACAGATCTGGGAACTCTTCAAAGCCTTAATCATGTTGGTTGCGTTGTCTGTGGTTATGCAGACCAGGTCTTTCTTCTTGATACCCCACTCTTCTAGCATATTCTCAAAAAACTCTCTGTTGTGAGCCGAGTGATCTTCTGGGAAGAACTGTGTTTCCAGGCAGTTTGATTCCAGATGCCAGTCTGGGGTGAGGTAATGGATACTGAAGCTGATGTAGGGTTGACAACCTCTGCTTTCACTGTTCCAGAGGTCAGTAGTTGCAGCAAACCATGTGCCTTGAGCCAAACTTTTTCCAACATCAGCTTTAACCTGGTTGTACAGGTTTGGGATTTCAGTCTTGGAAAATAATGTTTGTGATGGCAATTTGTAGTTAGGCATGGCGACCTTCATCAGCGTCAGAAAGCCAGTCCTCTCAACAATCTGAAATGGCATCATGTCCTTTGCAATGTAATATGAAAGGGCTGCAGTGAGGTCTTGAGCATGTTTTGATGTGGGTTCATAAGCAGCCTTCCTTTTAAATGCTTGCTGGAGTGTCTGTGTCACAACTGTAGATGAGGAGGAACCAGTAGCATCACTGGGTTTGCCTGCTGCACGCCCACTCTGGAAACAAGGGAGTAGTAGTATTAGTATTATTATTATTATTATTATCATTACTATTATCATTATTATCATCATTATTATCATTATTATTATCATTACTATTATCATAATTATTATCATCATAATTATTATCATTACTATTATCATTATTATTATTATCATTAATATTATCATTATTATCATCATAATTATTATCATTACTATTATCATTATCATTATTATCATCATAATTATTATCATTACTATTATCATTATTATCATTATTATCATCATTATTATTATCATTACTATTATTATTATTATCATCATTATTATTATCATCATTATTATCATTATTGTCATCATTATTATCATTATTACTAGTATTATTATCATTATTATTATCATTATTATCATTACTATTATTATTATCATTATTATTATTATCGTTATTATCATTACTATTATCATTACTGTTATCATTACTGTTATCATTATTATTATCATTATTATTATCATTATTATTATCATCATTATTATCATTATTATTATTATTATCATTATTATCATTACTATTAGTAGTATCATTATTATTATCATTACTATTATTAGTATCATTATTATTATCATTATCATTACTATTATTATTATCATTATTATTATCATTATTATCATTACTATTATTATTATCATTATTATTATCATTATTATCATTACTATTATTGTTATCATTATTGTTATCATTACTATTATTATTATTATTATCGTTATTATCATGACTATTATTATTATTATTATTGTCATTACTATTATCATTATTATCATTATTATTACTATCATTATTATTATCATCATTATTATCATTATTATCATTACTATTAGTAGAATCATTATCATTACTATTATTATCATTACTATTATTAGTATCATTATTATTATCATTATTATTATCATTATTATCATTACAATTATTATTATCATTATTTTTATTATCATTATTATCATTACTATTATCATTATCATCATTATTATTATCGTTATTGTTATTATTATCGTTATTATTATTATTGTTATTGGTGGCGTTACATTATAATTATTCACGCACATTTACAACCAAGTCGACGACTGCCAGATTTTAAATGAACATAATATGTTTGTTGGTGACTAAACTACATAACGTGTTATCGTGTGTAATGGATGAATAGAGTCTGCAGACACACGACTCATACAGCAGCAGAACAACGTGGAGTGTTTTTACAAGAGTAGGTTTACATTATTGACAAGCTATTAGCAAGTTAGACAGACAAACCATGACATGTTCCCCCATTCTGAAGTCCCCACATCATGCATTGAGCTAAAAGTTAACTTACCTTGCATTCGCTATAAAGTAGTGGCTGGTGGTCATGAAGATGACAAGAGATTTGAAGTGTTGCCCCCTTTCGCAGCGTTTTTTTTGTTTTTATGTTCTGCAGACAGGGTGACCACAAGTTTCCCTCAGCACTCTTGTAAAACCCCAAAATGGTAATACTAACCTTCGGGAATTTTACTGTGGTTTATCGTGAAAACGGTAACCGTTTCTTCCCTACCCCCAACCCTTCAATACCTCACCCTCTCTCCCTAATGAGCCTTCCTACTCCATCCTCTATCTCCCACATGGACCCTCTCCTCTCCTCTCCTCTCCTCTCCTCCCCTACAGCCGTCCCAGTTGTACAGTCTCAACCTCCCTCCTCTAAAGAAGGTTATTCAGATGACTCTAACCTCTCCTCTCCTCTCCTCTCCTCTCCTCTCCTCTCCTACAGCCGTCCCAGTCGTACAGTCTCAACCTCCCTCCTCTAAAGAACATTATTCAGATGGCTGGGGAGATAGCTGACGGGATGTCTTACCTCAACGCGAACAAGTTTGTCCACAGAGACCTGGCCGCTAGGAACTGTATGGTGGCAGACGACTACACCGTCAAGATAGGTGGTACGGACAGACCAACACGCACACACACACACACACACACAGACATTCTCCTAAATAAATACAGTTAAATTAGATATGTAATGTGATGTGTTGATGTGAACTACTGTTTATGCAGATAATGAAGTTTAAAGACATGCATGTTAAGTCATGTCCCTCTCTTCCCTGTGTGTGTGAATAGATTTTGGTATGACCAGAGACATCTATGAGACAGACTACTACCGTAAAGGAGGAAAGGGCTTGCTGCCGGTCCGATGGATGTCCCCTGAGTCCCTTAAAGACGGCGTGTTCACCACCACCTCTGACGTCTGGTAGCCTACCATTCAACTATTGCCCTTCTCATTTCAAAGAGGATTTATCAGTTCTTAAGAATCTCCTTAAGTTCACTTCCAGGAGTGACTAAATATAAAAGGAATGCAGCCAAACCAACCCTGTAGAAGAGCCTGTTAAACAGAGTGTACACTACTAAACCACACTACAGTAAACAGAGTGTACACTACTAAACCACACTACAGATTGATGATTGGCGCCGCCCTGCTGGTCGCTTGTTAAGCAGCCCCCATTGTTTGTGCATTAATTGTTGTTTCAGTGTCTTTTTCGTTCGTTTTTTTTGCAACAGTTGAACTATAATTGTTCAGGATTATGGAGTGCTACTGTTTTACCAAGGTTTTAACGGTCCTTTGATCCTTTTTATCACTGAGGCACTTTTTATTACGTTCAGCAGCGCCGAACGTACACGCGAGTCCTCAATTATTTACAACCGAGCCCAGATCCTGGATTTAGCTCACAGGGTGGAGCCAATCCGTTGTGACTGTAGAAAGCTGATGAATCCTCCTCTTTTTATTAGAGGCCATCACTCTGTTTTCTCTAGCAATTGCATAGCCTGTAGAAATGTTGACAACATGAGCTCATGTTCTCTCATGAAGTGTTGATTACATTAGAGTGCTGAATACCAGGCAGTTAGCTGGTTTGGTCAGCTACTAATGACCAGCAGAAGCATCAGAAATTGGAGAAGCCTAGTTACCGTGACTAAACGGTCATGTGGAATTTGACTGCCTTCATGGCTTGTGACCGCCAGGGCAGCGGTAATACGGTCACCTCAACAGCCCTACCTTGGACCACTCCACCCCAGACTCTTTTCCATGTGTATGGAAGTGCACATATAATTCTGTCATCTTATCAGATCTCCCTGTGTAACAGATGTGTTGCAGGAACTGTTTAACACTGAACAAAGATATAAACTCAACATGTTAAGTGTTGGTCCCATGTTTCATGAACTGTAATCAAAGATCCCAGAAATGTTCCATTCGCACAAAAAGATTATTTCTCTCAAATTTTGTGCACAAATGTGTTTACATCCCTCTTAGTGAGCATTTCTCCTCTGCCAAGATAATCCATCCACCTGACAGGTGTGGCATATCAAGAAGCTGGTTAAACACCATGATCATTACACAGGTGCACCTTGTGTGTGGTTTTGTCACACAACACAATACCACAGATGTTTCGAGGGAGCGTGAAATTGTTGCCAAATAATTGAATGTTCATTTCTCTACCATAAGCCGCCTCCAGCGTCATTTTAGAGAATTTGGCAGTACGTCCAAATGGCCTCACAACCGCAGACCTCGTGTATGTTATTGTGTGGGCGAGCGGTTTGCTAATGTCAATGTTGTGAACAGAGTGTCCCATGGTGGTGGTGGGGTTCTGGTATAGGCAGGCATAAGCTACGGACAATGAACACAATTGCATTTTATCTATGGCAATTTGCATAGAGATACCGTGACGAGATCCTGAGGCCCATTGTGGCCCATTGCCATTCATTCGCCGCCATCACAGCATGTTTCAGCATGGTAGCTGATTGGTTAGAGCGTTGGGCCCATAACCGAAAGGTTGCTGGATCGAATCCCAGAGCTGACAAGGTAAAAATCTTGTTCTGCCCCTGAACAAGGCAGTTAACCCACTGTTCCTAGGCTGTCATTGAACAAGGCAGTTAACCCACTGTTCCTAGGCTGTCATTGTAAATAAGAATTTGACTTAACTGACTTGCCTAGTTAAAGAAAGGTCATGATGATAATAATAATAATACTGATGATGATAATAATGATGATAATAATAATGATGATGATGATGATAATAACAACAATAATAATAATGATAATAACAACAATAATGATGATGATAATAACGATAATGATAATAATAATAATGATGATAATAATAATTATGATAATAATAATAATGACAATAATAATAATGATGATAATGATGATAATAATAATGATGATAATGACGATGATAATAATAACAACAATAATGATAATGACGATGATTATAATAGCAACAATAATAATGACGATGATGATAACAACAATAATGATGATGATGGCGACGATGATGATGATAATAATGATGATGATAATAATGATAATGATCATGACGGCAATAATAACAATAATGATGATAACAATGATGATAATGATGATAATGGCAATAATGATAATATTAATGATGATAACGATGATGATAATGATGATAATGATGATGATAATACTGATGATGATGATGATACTGATAGTGATCATGACGGCAATAATAATAATGATAATATCAATGATGATGATAATAATGATGATGATAATGATAATATCAATGATGATAACGATGATAATAATGACAATAATAATAATAATGATAGTAATAATAATAATAATGCACAGCCCCATGTTGCAAGGATCTGTACACACTTTCTGGGAGCTGAAAATGTCCCAGTTCTTCCATGGCCTTCATACTCACCAGGCATATAACCCATTGAGCATGTTTGGGATGCTCTGGGTCGAAGTGTACAACAGCGTGTTCCAGTTCCTGCCAATATCCAGCAACTTCACACAGCCATTGGAGAGGAGTGTGACAACATTCCACAGGACACAAACAGCCTGATCAACTCTATGTGAAGGAGATGTGTAGCGCTGCATGAGACAAATGGTGGTCACACCAGATACTGACTGGTTTTCTGATCCAACCGATGAATATCTGTATTCCCAGTCATGTGAAATCCATAGATTAGGGCCTAATGAATTTATTTTAATAGACTGATTTCCTTATATGAACTGTAACTCAGTAAAATCTTTGAAATTGCATGTTGCGTTTATTTTTGTTCAGTATAGTTTCCCCGACATTTGACATTCCATCACATTCCATCAGTCCAGCTGAAAGAATTGCCAGACTGGAGCCCCAATCCTGTATTTTTGTTAATAATCTACTTGATGGACCTGAAGTGGGGATTGATCTTCCGTTTCCCAACTATCCAGAGAGGCATTTACTAAAGTCATTGTTAAGATTTGTATTCCTTCTGAACGCTGAGATAAGTTTAAACCGTTCAGAAAGATTTTGTCTCCTGGAAGTGTCTCTTAACTATAGATTTGAACTGCATCGAAGGTGTGGAGGAGGTAGTGACAAACGTTATGACACTATCAACAGTATCGGCCTGGCTAGGAAGTTCCCCATGATGGAGGTCTCTGCACACCGCCTTCACTGAGCAGAGACATCTCTTGGTGTAACCTCTTGGTTGTATTGCTTTGAAGAGTATATGTGTTTCTACTTCAACATCCTCTGCTCCTGTACATATTCTGTTCACCTTATCAGTGGAGACTTTATAAGAGCCGTGTGTTTAGGGTGATAACTGGTCTTCTGGAACAAGGCACGTGTCGATAGGATTAAAATATACCTTTGTTCCCAAGCGCTTTCTCCCGCTGTTCCCCGACATCAAAAATACCTCAGTGTCAAGAAATGCTTTTTTTTTTGTAAGTTCTACTTAACCGTGATTCAGTGTCTATAAAACTCTCCAAACCTACCACTGGGTGGCTCAAGGATAGAGAGTTTAGCCTCATCTGGTCTATTTGGGTCTGGGTGTTTTAAATTCTTCTGTGACTGCTTTCAGACCTAATGGAGTGTCAATGTTTGTATATAATGAATGTACTGTTCATCACTAGGGGAAAACATCTACTATTCCCCAATCATTTGGTTAATCCTTCTCTGGGTTTCCAGCTGTAATGAATCTAGTAAATGTGTCTGTTGGCTTTTATGACATATTAAGCTTTTAGACCCTTATCTGCCTGTTTTCCAACTATCCTGGTTGTTTCGCAATTTCCTTAACTCTTGTCGTTCTACAGTCAAATTATTATTCACTGTTCTATAAGAGGTATTAGAAAAGGCTTGTATGTCCCACCCAATCAGGTATCGGTTTGGAAACGGAGTCCAATTCTCTATGGTTCCTATTTAGATGGTTCAATGAACGGTAATGGTGTTGAATTTCTATCATAATCAAAGTGATCTAATATTTTATGGTATGAATGTATGTCCTGTCTGAGGCCCTCCCTGTCGGTCTTCAAGGGTGTAGGAATAAAGGAGATCTGTCATCTAAATGTGAGAGACATTGAGGATATTGGAGTGTGTGGAGGCGGGCTGTCACCTAGTTTAATTGTTTTAGCCTGGACTCCAGCATGACCAGCGGTCTGAACAGTCCAGTGGACTGGATGGTGAGGGTTCACCTGGAACTGGCGCTCATTCAAACCAGTCAACACCCTGCAATGGTGTCTGATGATGTCATTGGTCTGCTTTATCAGTGTCTGCTGTTTAATCGACAAACAATCAGAAAACTGGATCAGACACCAACAGACCTCTGCTTGGGGAAAGACCTTCACCACCTACAGACCTCTGCTTGGGGAAAGACCTTCACCACCAACAGACCTCTGCTTGGGGAAAGACCTTCACCACCTACAGACCTCTGCTTGGGGAAAGACCTTCACCACCTACAGACCTCTGCTTGGGGAAAGACCTTCACCACCTACAGACCTCTGCTTGGGGAAAGACCTTCACCACCTACAGACCTCTGCTTGGGGAAAGACCTTCACCACCTACAGACCTCTGCTTGGGGAAAGACCTTCACCACCTACAGACCTCTGCTTGGGGAAAGACCTTCACCACCTACAGACCTCTGCTTGGGGAAAGACCTTCACCACCTACAGACCTCTGCTTGGGGAAAGACCTTCACCACCTACAGACCTCTGCTTGGGGAAAGACCTTCACCACCAACAGACCTCTGCTTGGGGAAAGACCTTCACCACCTACAGACCTCTGCTTGGGGAAAGACCTTCACCACCAACAGACCTCTGCTTGGGGAAAGACCTTCACCACCTACAGACCTCTGCTTGGGGAAAGACCTTCACCACCTACAGACCTCTGCTTGGGGAAAGACCTTCACCACCTACAGACCTCTGCTTGGGGAAAGACCTTCACCACCTACAGACCTCCGCATGGGGAAAGACCTTCACCACCAACAGACCTCCGCATGGGGAAGGACCTTCACCACCTACAGACCTCTGCTTGGGGAAAGACCTTCACCACCTACAGACCTCTGCTTGGGGAAAGACCTTCACATGGGGAAAGACCTTCACCACCTACAGACCTCTGCTTGGGGAAAGACCTTCACCACCAACAGACCTCCGCATGGGGAAAGACCTTCACCACTTACAGACCTCCGCATGGGGAAAGACCTTGACCACCAACAGACCTCCGCATGGGGAAAGACCTTCACCACCAACAGACCTCCACATGGGGAAAGACCTTCACCACCTACAGACCTCCGCTTGGGGAAGACCTTCACCACCAACAGACCTCCGCATGGGGAAAGACCTTCACCACCAACAGACCTCCGCATGGGGAAAGACCTTCACCACCTACAGACCTCTGCTTGGGGAAAGACCTTCACCACCTACAGACCTCTGCTTGGGGAAAGACCTTCACCACCTACAGACCTCCGCATGGGGAAAGACCTTCACCACCAACAGACCTCCGCATGGGGAAGGACCTTCACCACCTACAGACCTCTGCTTGGGGAAAGACCTTCACCACCTACAGACCTCTGCTTGGGGAAAGACCTTCACATGGGGAAAGACCTTCACCACCTACAGACCTCTGCTTGGGGAAAGACCTTCACCACCAACAGACCTCCGCATGGGGAAAGACCTTCACCACTTACAGACCTCCGCATGGGGAAAGACCTTGACCACCAACAGACCTCCGCATGGGGAAAGACCTTCACCACCAACAGACCTCCACATGGGGAAAGACCTTCACCACCTACAGACCTCCGCTTGGGGAAGACCTTCACCACCAACAGACCTCCGCATGGGGAAAGACCTTCACCACCAACAGACCTCCGCATGGGGAAAGACCTTCACCACCAACAGACCTCCGCATGGGGAAAGACCTTCACCACCAAGAGACCTCCGCATGGGGAAAGACCTTCACCACCTACAGACCTCCAACACCATCAGACCTCCGCATGGGGAAATACCTTCACCACCATCAGACCTCCGCTTGGGGAAATACCTTCACCACCAACAGACCTCCGCATGGGGAAAGACCTTCACCACCAACAGACCTCCGCATGGGGAAAGACCTTCACCACTTACAGACCTCCGCATGGGGAAAGACCTTCACCACCAACAGACCTCCGCATGGGGAAAGACCTTCACCACCAACAGACCTCCACATGGGGAAAGACCTTCACCACCTACAGACCTCCGCTTGGGGAAGACCTTCACCACCAACAGACCTCCGCATGGGGAAAGACCTTCACCACCAACAGACCTCCGCATGGGGAAAGACCTTCACCACCAACAGACCTCCACATGGGGAAAGACCTTCACCACCTACAGACCTCCACTTGGGGAAAGACCTTCACCACCAACAGACCTCCGCATGGGGAAAGACCTTCACCACCAACAGACCTCCGCATGGGGAAAGACCTTCACCACCATCAGACCTCCGCATGGGGAAATACTTTCACCACCATCAGACCTCCGCTTGGGGAAATACCTTCACCACCAACAGACCTCCGCATGGGGAAAGACCTTCACCACTAACAGACCTCTGCATGGGGAAAGACCTTCACCACCTACAGACCTCCACCACCAACAGACCTCCGCATGGGGAAATACCTTCACTACCATCAGACCTCCGCTTGGGGAAAGACCTTCACCACTATCAGACCTCCGCTTGGGGAAATACCTTCACCACCAACAGACCTCCGCTTGGGGAAATACCTTCACCACCAACAGACCTCCGCATGGGGAAAGACCTTCACCACTAACAGACCTCTGCATGGGGAAAGACCTTCACCACCTACAGACCTCCACCACCAACAGACCTCCGCATGGGGAAATACCTTCACTACCATCAGACCTCCGCTTGGGGAAATACCTTCACCACTATCAGACCTCCGCTTGGGGAAATACCTTCACCACCAACAGACCTCCGCTTGGGGAAATACCTTCACCACCAACAGACCTCCGCATGGGGATAGACCTTCACCACCTACAGACCTCCACCACCAACAGACCTCCGCATGGGGAAATACCTTCACCACCAACAGACCTCCACATGGGGAAATACCTTCACCACCATCAGACCTCCGCTTGGGGAAATACCTTCACCACCAACAGACCTCCGCTTGGGGAAATACCTTCACCACCAACAGACCTCCGCTTTGGGAAAGACCTTCACCACCAACAGACCTCCGCTTGGGGAAAAGACCTTCACCACCAACAGACCTCCGCTTGGGGAAAGACCTTCACCACCATCCGACCTCCGCTTGGGGTACAACCTTCACCACCAACAGACCTCCGCTTGGGGTACAACCTTCACCACCAACAGACCTCCGCTTGGGGAAAGACCTTCACCACCATCAGACCTCCGCTTGGGGTACAATCTTCACCACCAACAGACCTCCGCTTGGGGAAAGAACTTCACCACCATCAGACCTCCGCTTGGGGTACAATCTTCACCACCAACAGACCTCCGCTTGGGGAAAGAACTTCACCACCATCAGACCTCCGCTTTGGGTACAATCTTCACCACCAACAGACCTCCGCTTGGGGAAAGAACTTCACCACCAACAGACCTCCGCTTGGGGTACAATCTTCACCACCAACAGACCTCCGCTTGGGGAAAGAACTTCACCACCATCAGACCTCCGCTTGGGGTACAATCTTCACCACCAACAGACCTCCGCTTGGGGAAAGAACTTCACCACCATCAGACCTCCGCTTGGGGTACAATCTTCACCACCAACAGACCTCCGCTTGGGGAAAGAACTTCACCACCATCAGACCTCCGCTTGGGGTACCTTCACCACCCCAACCAAAAGCTGTTGAAGCTGTTTTTTAATTGTCAGGTTGATTTTAACCTAAGGCGATTGTTATAGCCCAAACCCAACCTTCTGGTAGTTGGATGTGGCTGCAACTTATCCAATATCACTACCAACCTTATGTCAAAGGTCAAGCATGGTGGTGGTAGTGTGATGTTTGCTGCCTCAGGACTTGGACAACTTGCCTTCATAGAATTCTGCTCTGTATCAGATAATTATGCAGGACAATGTCAGGCCATCCGTCTGTGAGCTGAAGCTGAAGCACAGCTGGGTCATACAGCAGGACAATGTCAGGCCATCCGTCTGTGAGCTGAAGCTGAAGCACAGCTGGGTCATACAGCAGGACACAAAATAAAGTCTACATGAAAATGGCTAAAAAGCAACAAATTAGAAGTTTTGGAATGGCCTGTCAAAGTCCAGATTTAATCCCAGTTGAGATGTTGTGGAAGGACTTGAAACGAGCAGTTCATGTTTGAAAACCCACAAATGTCACTGAGTTAAAGAAGATCTGCATAGAAGATTGGGCCAACATTCCTCCACAGTGACGTGAGAGACTAGTCAACAACTACAGGAAGTGTTTAGTTGAAGTTATTGCATCTTAAGGTGCCACAACCAGTTAGTGAGTGTAAGGGTTAGGGTTCCACTCAGAGGCATCAGGTGCAGAACTCTGTTTATGTAATACATGAAATAACTATGTCATTGTTGTGTTATTTGTTCACTCAGGTTCCTATTATCTAATATCAGGTTTTGGTTGAAGATCTGATAACATTTAGTATAAACAATATGCAAAAGTAGAGACAATGTGAAAGGGAACAAATTGACTGTTATTAAAACCCACATTGACCGTATAGTGTTAGTGTGTAGGGTTAGGGTGTGTAGGGTTAGGGTGTGTAGGGTTAGGGTGTGTAGTGTTAGGGTGTGTAGGGTTAGGGTGTGTAGTGTTAGGGTGTGTAGGGTTAGGGTGTGTAGGGTTAGGGTGTGTAGGGTTAGGGTGTGTAGGGTTAGGGTGTAACGTATAGTGTTAGTGTGTAGGGTTAGGGTGTACTGTATAGTGTTAGTGTGTAGGGTTAGGGTGTGTAGTGTTAGGGTGTGTAGGGTTAGGGTGTGTAGTGTTAGGGTGTGTAGGGTTAGGGTGTGTAGGGTTAGGGTGTGTAGGGTTAGGGTGTGTAGGGTTAGGGTGTGTAGGGTTAGGGTGTGTAGGGTTAGGGTGTGTAGTGTTAGGGTGTGTAGGGTTAGGGTGTGTAGGGTTAGGGTGTGTAGGGTTAGGGTGTGTAGGGTTAGGGTGTAACGTATAGTGTTAGTGTGTAGGGTTAGGGTGTACTGTATAGTGTTAGTGTGTAGGGTTAGGGTGTGTAGTGTTAGGGTGTGTAGGGTTAGGGTGTGTAGTGTTAGGGTGTGTAGGGTTAGGGTGTGTAGGGTTAGGGTGTGTAGGGTTAGGGTGTGTAGGGTTAGGGTGTGTAGGGTTAGGGTGTAACGTATAGTGTTAGTGTATAGGGTTAGGGTGTGTAGGGTTAGAGGGTGTGTAGGGTTAGGGTGTGTAGGGTTAGGGTGTGTAGGGTTAGGGTGTGTAGGGTTAGGGTGTGTAGGGTTAGGGTGTGTAGTGTTAGGGTGTGTAGGGTTAGGGTGTGTAGGGTTAGAGGGTGTAGGGTTAGGGTGTGTAGGGTTAGGGTGTGTAGGGTTAGGGTGTGTAGTGTTAGGGTGTGTAGGGTTAGGGTGTGTAGGGTTAGGGTGTGTAGGGTTAGGGTGTGTAGGGTTAGGGTGTGTAGTGTTAGGGTGTGTAGGGTTAGGGTGTGTAGTGTTAGGGTGTGTAGGGTTAGGGTGTGTAGGGTTAGAGGGTGTAGGGTTAGGGTGTGTAGGGTTAGGGTGTGTAGGGTTAGGGTGTAACGTATAGTGTTAGTGTATAGGGTTAGGGTGTGTAGGGTTAGGGTGTGTAGGGTTAGGGTGTAACGTATAGTGTTAGTGTGTAGGGTTAGGGTGTACTGTATAGTGTTAGTGTGTAGGGTTAGGGTGTGTAGGGTTAGGGTGTATAGGGTTAGGGTGTGTAGTGTTAGGGTGTGTAGGGTTAGGGTGTGTAGGGTTAGGGTGTGTAGGGTTAGGGTGTGTAGGGTTAGGGTGTGTAGGGTTAGGGTGTGTAGGGTTAGAGGGTGTAGGGTTAGGGTGTGTAGGGTTAGGGTGTGTAGGGTTAGGGTGTAACGTATAGTGTTAGTGTATAGGGTTAGGGTGTGTAGGGTTAGGGTGTGTAGGGTTAGGGTGTAACGTATAGTGTTAGTGTGTAGGGTTAGGGTGTACTGTATAGTGTTAGTGTGTAGGGTTAGGGTGTGTAGGGTTAGGGTGTATAGGGTTAGGGTGTAACGTATAGTGTTAGTGTGTAGGGTTAGGGTGTAACGTATAGTGTTAGTGTGTAGGGTTAGGGTGTGTAGGGTTAGGGTGTGTAGGGTTAGGGTGTGTAGGGTTAGGGTGTAACGTATAGTGTTAGTGTGTAGGGTTAGGGCGTGTAGGGTTAGGGTGTGTAGGGTTAGGGTGTGTAGGGTTAGGGTGTGTAGGGTTAGGGTGTAACGTATAGTGTTAGTGTGTAGGGTTAGGGTGTGTAGGGTTAGGGTGTGTAGGGTTAGGGTGTGTAGGGTTAGGGTGTACTGTAGAGTGTTAGTGTATAGGGTTAGGGTGTATAGGGTTAGGGTGTGTAGGGTTAGGGTGTGTAGGGTTAGGGTGTGTAGGGTTAGGGTGTGTAGGGTTAGGGTGTAACGTATAGTGTTAGTGTGTAGGGTTAGGGTGTAACGTATAGTGTTAGTGTGTAGGGTTAGGGTGTGTAGGGTTAGGGTGTGTAGGGTTAGGGTGTGTAGGGTTAGGGTGTAGGGTTAGGGTGTACTGTATAGTGTTAGTGTGTAGGGTTAGGGTGTATTGTATAGTGTTAGTGTGTAGGGTTAGGGTGTACTGTATAGTGTTAGTGTGTAGGGTTAGGGTGTAACGTATCGGAAAGGGGATTCATCAGAGAAAATGACTCTACCCCAGTCCTCAGCAGTCCAATCCCTGTACCTTTTGCAGAATATCAGTCTGTCCCTGATGTTTTTCCTGGAGAGAAATGGCTTCTTTGCTGCCCTTCTTGACACCAGGCCTTCCTCCAAAAGTCTTTTCCTCACTGTGCGTGCAGATGCACTCACACCTGCCTGCTGCCATTCCTGAGCAAGCTCTGCACTGGTGGTGCCCCGATCCCGCAGCTGAATCAACTTTAGGAGACGGTCCTGGCGCTTGCTGGACTTTCTTGGGCGCCCTGACTCCTTCTTCACAACAATTGAACCTCTCTCCTTGAAGTTCTTGATGATCCGATAAATGGTTGATTTAGGTGCAATCTTACCAGCAGCAATATCCTTGCCTGTGAAGCCCTTTTTGTGCAAAGCAATGATGACGGCACATGTTTCCTTGCAGGTAACCATGGTTGACAGAGGAAGAACGATGATTTCATGCACCACCCTCCTTTTAAAGCTTCCAGTCTGTTATTCTGACTCAATCAGCATGACAGAGTGATCTCCAGCCTTGTCCTCGTCAACACTACACCTGTGTTAACGAGACAATCACTGACATGATGGCAGCTGGTCCTTTTGTGGCAGGGCTGAAATTCAGTGGAAATGTTTTTGGGGGATTAAGTTGATGTTAGGGCGTATAGGGTTAGTGTGTAGGGTTAGGGCGTATAGGGTTAGTGTGTAGTGTTAGTGTATAGGGTTAGGGTGTACTGTATAGGGTTAGTGTATAGGGTTAGGGTGTACTGTATAGTGTTAGTGTGTAGGGTTAGGGTGTACCTATAAAGTACCTATCTATCTATCTACTGTATAGTGTTAGTGTGTAGGGTTAGGGTGTATATGGTTAGGGTGTATATGGTTAGGGTGTATATGGTTAGGGTGTATATGGTTAGGGTGTATATGGTTAGGGTGTAACGTATAGTGTTAGTGTGTAGGGTTAGGGTGTATAGGGTTAGGGTGTATAGGGTTAGGGTGTATATGGTTAGGGTGTATATGGTTAGGGTGTATATGGTTAGGGTGTATAGGGTTAGGGTGTATAGGGTTAGGGTGTATAGTGTTAGTGTGTAGGGTTAGGGTGTAACGTATAGCGTTAGGGCGTGTGTAACCCTGTCACCTCTCTCTGCAGGTCGTTTGGGGTGGTGTTATGGGAGATAGCCACGCTAGCAGAGCAGCCCTACCAGGGAATGTCTAATGAGCAAGTACTGCACTTCGTTATGGAGGGAGGACTGCTAGACAAACCAGACAACTGCCCTGACATGCTGTGAGTCTCTCACACACACACACACACACACACACACACACACACACACACACACACCAGGGGTTCCGTTAGCCGGTAGGGGGAGAAGCCCATAAATAAAATTGGGCAATTGTGTAACATTTATTTAACCAGGCAAGTCAGTTAAGAACAAATTCTTATTTACAATGACGGCCTACACCGGCCAAACCCAGACGACGCTGGGCCAACTGTGCGTCGCCCTATGGGACTCCCAATCACGGCCGGTTGTGATACAGCCTGGATTCGAACCAGGCTGTCTGTAGTGACGCCTCTTGTCCGGAGGAAGAAATAATGCTTTTTAGCCTGAAAGTACCAGTCCATGGGTTAGGCTAACCCTGACCCTGACCCCGACCCCGACCCCGACCCTGACCCTGACCCCGACCCCGACCCCGACCCTGACCCATGGAAATTTATTTGACCAGTGTTGGATGATTTAGAGGAATTAAATTGGCATGTGTTCAGTATATTCATATATTCCCTGTTCCTCCTCTTCCTCTCCCTGTTCCTCCTCTTCCTCTCCCTGTCCCTCTTCCTCTCCCTGTTCCTCCTCTTCCTCTCCCTGTCCCTCTTCCTCTCCCTGTTCCTCCTCTTCCTCTCCCTGTCCCTCTTCCTCTCCTTCCTCCTCTCCCTGTTCCTCCTCCTCCTCTCCCTGTCCCTCTTCCTCTCCCTGTTCCTCCTCTTCCTCTCCCTGTCCCTCTTCCTCTCCTTCCTCCTCTCCCTGTTCCTCCTCTTCCTCTCCCTGTCCCTCTTCCTCTCCTTCCTCCTCTCCCTGTTCCTCCTCCTCTCCCTGTCCCTCTTCCTCTCCTTCCTCCTCTCCCTGTTCCTCCTCCTCTCCCTGTCCCTCTTCCTCTCCTTCCTCCTCTCCCTGTTCCTCCTCCTCTCCTTCCTCCTCTCCCTGTTCCTCCTCCTCTCCCTGTTCCTCCTCTCCCTGTTCCTCCTCCTCTCCTTCCTCCTTTCCCTGTTCCTCCTCCTCTCCCTGTTCCTCCTCCTCTCCTTCCTCCTCTCCCTGTTCCTCCTCTCCCTGTTCCTCCTCCTCTCCCTGTTCCTCCTCCTCTCCCTCCTCCTCTCCCTCTTACTCTCCCTGTCCCTAATGTGTAGTATACTGCCATCTATTGACTGGAGGCTGTAATGTCTAGTATACTGCCATCTATTGACTGGAGGCTGTAATGTCTAGTATACTGCCATCTATTGACTGGGGGCTGTAATGTCTAGTATACTGCCATCTATTGACTGGAGGCTGTAATGTCTAGTATACTGCCATCTATTGACTGGGGGCTGTAATGTCTAGTATACTGCCATCTATTGACTGGAGGCTGTAATGTCTAGTATACTGCCATCTATTGACTGGGGGCTGTAATGTCTAGTATACTGCCATCTATTGACTGGAGGCTGTAATGTCTAGTATACTGCCATCTATTGGCCAGAGGGGGAAATACAACATCACTATAAATGCTTCACAAACAACCCTGTCTGGAAGTATTACTGTAAACACACACAAACATGTAGACATTTATAGATATGGAACATAAACTGTTAACTTAACTAAATATAACATTCTGAACCACAAGGGAACATTTGTTGATGTTATTTGACGTGTGTGTGTCTCCTCCCAGGTTTGAGCAGTACAACCCTAAGATGATATCTAACCCTCTCTCTCCCTCTCCCTCCATCCCTTCCTCCCCACCAGGTTTGAGTTGATGCGTATGTGTTGTCAGTACAACCCTAACATGCGTCCGTCGTTCCTGGAGATCATTAACAGCATCAAGGAGGAGCTGGAGCCACCGTTCAGAGAGACAAGTTTCTTTTACAGCGAAGAGAACAAGCTTCCAGACACAGAGGAGTTATTCATGAAGGCAGAGAACATGAAGAATGTTCCTTTAGACCCAGCTGCCTGCTCTGGGTCCGCCCCACCCAACCAGCAGACACCAGCCTCCACTGCCCCTGCCGGGCCATTAACGCTGGGCTCCAGCCCCCCTTCAGCCCCCTCTGGGCAGGTCCAGTGCCAGGCTCCTTCGTCCCCCTGCTCCCCCTCCCTCGGGGCCCCCAGCCATGCCTGCTGCTCCCCAGCGGCCCCTGGTCCCTCCTCTGCCCAGAGCTCAGGGGCCTCAGGACAGGTGGCGTCCAACGGCCCCGAGGCAGTCGCCCCGGTCCTGCTGCAACCTGCCTTCAGTGACACACCGCCCTACGCACATATGAATGGAGTGAGGAAGAAGGAACGTGCCATGGCCCTCCCACAGTCCTCGGCCTGCTGATCCTAGCGGACCCCTCCTCTCCATCCCTCTCTTTTCTACAGAGCTTGGTGGACTCCTCTGTAGTGGACTACTCTGTAGTGGACTCCTCTGTAGTGGACTCCTCTGTAGTGGACTCCTCTGTAGTGGATTCCTCTGTAGTGGACTCCTCTGTAGTGGATTCCTCTGTAGTGGACTCCTCTGTAGTGGACTCCTCTGTAGTGGACTCCTCTGTAGTGGATTCCTCTGTAGTGGACTCCTCTGTAGTGGACTCCTCTGTAGTGGACTCCTCTGTAGTGGACTCCTCTGTAGTGGACTCCTCTGTAGTGGATTCCTCTGTAGTGGACTCCTCTGTAGTGGACTCCTCTGTAGTGGATTCCTCTGTAGTGGACTCCTCTGTAGTGGACTCCTCTGTAGTGGACTCCTCTGTAGTGGACTCCTCTGTAGTGGACTCCTCTGTAGTGGACTCCTCTGTAGTGGACTCCTCTGCTTTTTCATACTGTTATTGTATTTAGATGTCTGTCATCTGACTTAGTGATATAAACCACCTCCTGTTGAGGCCTGCTGGGAGGACCCAGGACCACAGCCAGAACCCACCTCCTGTTGAGGCCTGCTGGGAGGACCCAGGACCACAGCCAGAACCCTTCCTGACCAACAGACCTGCGTTATATATAAACGTTTTTTGTTAGTTTTTCTAAATATTCCCAAATGGAGCTTTTCAGAGTGATGTTTGGCTATTGTTATATTGTTATTATTGTGAGGTAAATCTTTTGTCTTCTGTCTGTCTCTGTGTCTGTGTTGTATGTCAGTGGATGGACAGACAGACATGAGATGTGGACCTCCCTGTGGGGAAGGGAAGAGTGTGTTCTCTCCTCCTCTCTGCTCCCATGATCCTCTCTGTGGAACTGGGACAAGATGGCCACCATTGATGATGTCACTGATGATGTCATTAATGTCAGTGGGTCATTGAGAAAGAAGGGAGGGGCTAAAAAGAAGCCAATGTACTAGTTGGTTTAGGTTAGTTGTTGTCTCTTGGTGTGATTGACAGGAAGCATTCTGACAAGACATTAGTATTTATTGTCTTAAGGGATTGGGATCAATGAGACGTTGTTTTATACTCTCACCTTCCTTCAGTTTCTTCTATTTCCCTTCTGACCAGATGTATGGCAATTTCATGAAGCTCCTGACGAACAGCTGTTGTGGTGTCGTTTCTTCCAGAGGCAGTTTGGAACTCTTTAGTGAGTGTTGCAACCGAGAACAGATTTATATTTTTTGTGCGTCAGCACTCGGCGGTCTCGTTCTGTGAGGTTGTGTGGCCTAGCGCTTCGTGGCTGAGCCGTTGTTGCTCCTAGATGTTTCCACTTCACAATAACAGCACTTACAGTTGACCGGGGCAGCTCTAGCAGGGCAACATTTTTACGAACTGACTTGTTGGAAAGTCACTGAGCTCTTCAGTAAGGCCATTCTACTGCCAATGTTTGTCTATGGAGATTGCATGGCGGTGTGCTTGATTTTATACACCTGTCAGAAATGGGTGTGGCTGAAATAGTGAATCCACTAATTTGAAGAGGTGTCTACATACTTTTGTATATATAGAATAGTTAGACCTCTTTACAATCACTGTTTTACAGTTCACATGTTCTTCTCAGTAGTTGTCTGTACAGAAAGAAGCTGCTATTGAATTCTTTATTATTTGTCTTGTGGTTGTAATATATTGATAGAAATGAATCCTTCAGGTTGATGGTTTTAGCCTCGTTCCCACTACAGTCTGATGTTCTAATGCTTCTTGTATTTCTCAAACAATTCATTCAAATGAAACATTGTTTAACTCATAAAGATATGCTGTTTTGACACATTCTCCAAAGCCTTGTATTTTCTTTCACCAATACATTGTTCTTTGTGCTAGAATGCTAACTTTTTATTTGATTAGAGGTGTAGTGATGGTATTCCTAACGGTTGTCTTTCTTGAATGAATGAGAGAGAACCCCCCCTCAGTAATTAAGGAAAGGTCAAAGGTAGTGCACTATGAATGGGTTAGGGTGCCATTTGGGACGCAGGCAGGGTGTAATGGGTTAGGGTTAGGGTTAGGGTTAGGGTTAGGGTTAGGGTTAGGGTTAGGGTTAGGGTTAGTGCTATATATGGTACTGCTATCAACAGGAGAATACTGAGTGCATTCTCTTTACTATACCTCTCATGTAGTGGCAGAGATGGGATCAACACTTAACTGTAATGAGCTGCTACTGACATATCTTCCCCCCCCATTACTAGATCAATAATGAGCTGCTACTGACATATCTTCCCCCCCATTACTAGATCAATAATGAGCTGCTACTGACATATCTTCCCCCCCATTACTAGATCAATAATGAGCTGCTACTGACATATCTCCCCCCCCATTACTAGATCAATAATGAGCTGCTACTGACATATCTCCCCCCCCATTACTAGATCAATAATGAGCTGCTACTGACATATCTCCCCCCCATTACTAGATCAATAATGAGCTGCTACTGACATATCTCCCCCCCATTACTAGATCAATAATGAGCTGCTACTGACATATCTTCCCCCCCATTACTAGATCAATAATGAGCTGCTACTGACATATCTTCCCCCCCATTACTAGATCAATAATGAGCTGCTACTGACATATCTCCCCCCCATTACTAGATCAATAATGAGCTGCTACTGACATATCTTCCCCCCCATTACTAGATCAATAATGAGCTGCTACTGACATATCTCCCCCCCATTACTAGATCAATAATGAGCTGCTACTGACATATCTTCCCCCCCATTACTAGATCAATAATGAGCTGCTACTGACATATCTTCCCCCCCATTACTAGATCAATAATGAGCTGCTACTGACATATCTCCCCCCCATTACTAGATCAATAATGAGCTGCTACTGACATATCTTCCCCCCCATTACTAGATCAATAATGAGCTGCTACTGACATATCTTCCCCCCCATTACTAGATCAATAATGAGCTGCTACTGACATATCTCCCCCCCATTACTAGATCAATAATGAGCTGCTACTGACATATCTCCCCCCCATTACTAGATCAATAATGAGCTGCTACTGACATATCTTCCCCCCCATTACTAGATCAATAATGAGCTGCTACTGACATATCTTCCCCCCCATTACTAGATCAATAATGAGCTGCTACTGACATATCTCCCCCCCATTACTAGATCAATAATGAGCTGCTACTGACATATCTTCCCCCCCATTACTAGATCAATAATGAGCTGCTACTGACATATCTCCCCCCCATTACTAGATCAATAATGAGCTGCTACTGACATATCTTCCCCCCCATTACTAGATCAATAATGAGCTGCTACTGACATATCTTCCCCCCCATTACTAGATCAATAATGAGCTGCTACTGACATATCTTCCCCCCCATTACTAGATCAATAATGAGCTGCTACTGACATATCTTCCCCCCCCATTACTAGATCAATAATGAGCTGCTACTGACATATCTTCCCCCCCCATTACTAGATCAATAATGAGCTGCTACTGACATATCTTCCCCCCCCATTACTAGATCAATAATGAGCTGCTACTGACATATCTTCCCCCCCATTACTAGATCAATAATGAGCTGCTACTGACATATCTTCCCCCCCATTACTAGATCAATAATGAGCTGCTACTGACATATCTTCCCCCCCATTACTAGATCAATAATGAGCTGCTACTGACATATCTTCCCCCCCATTACTAGATCAATAATGAGCTGCTACTGACATATCTTCCCCCCCATTACTAGATCAATAATGAGCTGCTACTGACATATCTTCCCCCCCCATTACTAGATCAATAATGAGCTGCTACTGACATATCTTCCCCCCCATTACTAGATCAATAATGAGCTGCTACTGACATATCTTCCCCCCCATTACTAGATCAATAATGAGCTGCTACTGACATATCTTCCCCCCCCATTACTAGATCAATAATGAGCTGCTACTGACATATCTTCCCCCCCATTACTAGATCAATAATGAGCTGCTACTGACATATCTTCCCCCCCATTACTAGATCAATAATGAGCTGCTACTGACATATCTTCCCCCCCATTACTAGATCAATAATGAGCTGCTACTGACATATCTCCCCCCCATTACTAGATCAATAATGAGCTGCTACTGACATATCTTCCCCCCCATTACTAGATCAATAATGAGCTGCTACTGACATATCTCCCCCCCATTACTAGATCAATAATGAGCTGCTACTGACATATCTTCCCCCCCATTACTAGATCAATAATGAGCTGCTACTGACATATCTTCCCCCCCATTACTAGATCAATAATGAGCTGCTACTGACATATCTTCCCCCCCATTACTAGATCAATAATGAGCTGCTACTGACATATCTTCCCCCCCCATTACTAGATCAATAATGAGCTGCTACTGACATATCTTCCCCCCCCATTACTAGATCAATAATGAGCTGCTACTGACATATCTTCCCCCCCCATTACTAGATCAATAATGAGCTGCTACTGACATATCTTCCCCCCCATTACTAGATCAATAATGAGCTGCTACTGACATATCTTCCCCCCCATTACTAGATCAATAATGAGCTGCTACTGACATATCTTCCCCCCCATTACTAGATCAATAATGAGCTGCTACTGACATATCTTCCCCCCCATTACTAGATCAATAATGAGCTGCTACTGACATATCTTCCCCCCCATTACTAGATCAATAATGAGCTGCTACTGACATATCTTCCCCCCCCATTACTAGATCAATAATGAGCTGCTACTGACATATCTTCCCCCCCATTACTAGATCAATAATGAGCTGCTACTGACATATCTTCCCCCCCATTACTAGATCAATAATGAGCTGCTACTGACATATCTTCCCCCCCATTACTAGATCAATAATGAGCTGCTACTGACATATCTCCCCCCCATTACTAGATCAATAATGAGCTGCTACTGACATATCTTCCCCCCCATTACTAGATCAATAATGAGCTGCTACTGACATATCTTCCCCCCCCATTACTAGATCAATAATGAGCTGCTACTGACATATCTTCCCCCCCCCATTACTAGATCAATAATGAGCTGCTACTGACATATCTTCCCCCCCATTACTAGATCAATAATGAGCTGCTACTGACATATCTTCCCCCCCATTACTAGATCAATAATGAGCTGCTACTGACATATCTTCCCCCCCATTACTAGATCAATAATGAGCTGCTACTGACATATCTTCCCCCCCCATTACTAGATCAATAATGAGCTGCTACTGACATATCTTCCCCCCCCATTACTAGATCAATAATGAGCTGCTACTGACATATCTTCCCCCCCCATTACTAGATCAATAATGAGCTGCTACTGACATATCTTCCCCCCATTACTAGATCAATAATGAGCTGCTACTGACATATCTTCCCCCCCCATTACTAGATCAATAATGAGCTGCTACTGACATATCTTCCCCCCCATTACTAGATCAATAATGAGCTGCTACTGACATATCTTCCCCCCCATTACTAGATCAATAATGAGCTGCTACTGACATATCTTCCCCCCCCATTACTAGATCAATAATGAGCTGCTACTGACATATCTTCCCCCCCATTACTAGATCAATAATGAGCTGCTACTGACATATCTTCCCCCCCCATTACTAGATCAATAATGAGCTGCTACTGACATATCTTCCCCCCCATTACTAGATCAATAATGAGCTGCTACTGACATATCTTCCCCCCCCATTACTAGATCAATAATGAGCTGCTACTGACATATCTCCCCCCCATTACTAGATCAATAATGAGCTGCTACTGACATATCTTCCCCCCCATTACTAGATCAATAATGAGCTGCTACTGACATATCTTCCCCCCCATTACTAGATCAATAATGAGCTGCTACTGACATATCTTCCCCCCCCATTACTAGATCAATAATGAGCTGCTACTGACATATCTTCCCCCCCCATTACTAGATCAATAATGAGCTGCTACTGACATATCTTCCCCCCCATTACTAGATCAATAATGAGCTGCTACTGACATATCTTCCCCCCCCATTACTAGATCAATAATGAGCTGCTACTGACATATCTTCCCCCCCCATTACTAGATCAATAATGAGCTGCTACTGACATATCTTCCCCCCCATTACTAGATCAATAATGAGCTGCTACTGACATATCTTCCCCCCCCATTACTAGATCAATAATGAGCTGCTACTGACATATCTTCCCCCCCCATTACTAGATCAATAATGAGCTGCTACTGACATATCTTCCCCCCCATTACTAGATCAATAATGAGCTGCTACTGACATATCTTCCCCCCCATTACTAGATCAATAATGAGCTGCTACTGACATATCTTCCCCCCCCCATTACTAGATCAATAATGAGCTGCTACTGACATATCTTCCCCCCCATTACTAGATCAATAATGAGCTGCTACTGACATATCTTCCCCCCCCCATTACTAGATCAATAATGAGCTGCTACTGACATATCTAATAAGATAAATGAGAACTTGTTCTCAACTGGCCTACCTGGTTAAATAAAGGTGAAACCATGTAACCATTAGGCTACCTGCAGCCCTAACCATTAGGCTACCTTCAGCCCTAACCATTAGGCTACCTTCAGCCCTAACCATTAGGCTACCTGCCGCCCTAACCATTAGGCTACCTGCCGCCCTAACCATTAGGCTACCTGCCGCCCTAACCATTAGGCTACCTGCAGCCCTAACCATTAGGCTACCTTCAGCCCTAACCATTAGGGTTGTTCTTAACTGACTTGTCTAGTTAAATAAAGGTTTGTCCTTAACTGACTTGTCTAGTTAAATAAAGGTTTGTCCTTAACTGACTTGTCTAGTTAAAGGTTTGTCCTTAACTGACTTGTCTAGTTAAATAAAGGTTTTTCCTTAACTGACTTGTCTAGTTAAATAAAGGTTAAATAAATAAATAAATAATAATAATAATGGTACAGTAGATGGTGTTTAGTGAGGAAAGAGAGGCCATTTTAGATACATTTCATTCATGTCAACACATTATACCAACTTGAGAAAACAACATTGTTTTGTAAACATTCTTGTTGGTTGATCAAATGATTGGGTAATGAGCTGTGAAACATTAACCCTAACACTAACCCTAACCCATGGAAATGATTGGGTAATGAGCTGTGAAACATGTACTCTAACCCTAACCCTAAAGTGATGGAGTTTTCAGTAGGAGTCAAACTGACACTAACTACTACACACACACACACACACACAATTGTGGTACAGTACATTACGGGTAGTCATTTGACAGAAGTTTACAAAACATTTTGGACTTTCATTCTGTGCTAGCTTTTATTTGAAACTTGGTCGTGGAAGGACAGTCATTAGGAGCCATTTTGAGTTCAAAAGAAAAAAGAACATACATTTAAAAAAGTATATCAGCAAAAAAAGAAACGTCCTCTCACTGTCAACTGGTTTATTTTTCAGCAAACTTAACATGTGTAAATATTTGTATGAACATAAGATTCAACAACTGAGACATAAACTGAACAAGTTCCACAGACATGTGACTAACAGAAATTGAATATTGTGTCCCTGAACAAAGGGGGGGTCAAAATCAGAAGTACCAGTCGGTATCTGGTGTGGCCACCAGCTGTATTAAGTACTGCAGTGCATCTCCTCCTTATGGACTGCACCAGATTTGCCAGTTCTTGCTGTGAGCACTGATGGAGGGATTGTGCGTTCCTGGTGTAACTCGGGCAGTTGTTGTTGCCATCCTGTACCTGTCCCGCAGGTGTGATGTTGGGATGTACCGATCCTGTGCAGGTGTTGTTACACGAGGTCTGATCAGCTGTCCGTCCAGTCTCCCTGTAGCGCTGTCTTAGGCGTCTCACAGTACGGACACTGTAATTTATTGCCCTGGTCACATCTGCAGTCCTCATGCCTCCTTGCAGCATGCCTAAGGCACGTTCACACAGATGAGCAGGGACCCTGGGCATCTTTCTTTTGGTGTTTT
>CM042381.1:35707659-35785159 GCA_023634145.1 Thymallus thymallus
CATAGTTTAGATCCAGTATTTATGTGTGGTATCTCTCATTCTGTCGCCTGGCTCCAAGCTCTTAGTGATGTAGTCAGTCTTCTATCATCAGCAGGTCATTCATATCTGTGGCATGACAATAAACAAACACAGAGCTGACTTTGTTGATTTTACAGATCAGTTGCATTGTAGTCTGTGTTCTAAAAACATGCTTTCTCTCATTTCTGCAGCCGGATAATCTAGCACAGAAACTCCCCAACTTAATAGAGCTGTAAGTATAGAAACTCCCCAACTTAATAGAGCTGTAAGTATAGAAACTCCCCAACTTAATAGAGCTGTAAGTATAGAAACTCCCCAACTTAATAGAGCTGTAAGTATAGAAACTCCCCAACTTAATAGAGCTGTAAGTATAGAAACTCCCCAACTTAATAGAGCTGTAAGTATAGAAACTCCCCAACTTAATAGAGCTGTAAGTATAGAAACTCCCCAACTTAATAGAGCTGTAAGTATAGAAACTCCCCAACGTAATAGAGCTGTAAGTATAGAAACTCCCCAACTTAATAGAGCTGTAAGTATAGAAACTCCCCAACTTAATAGAGCTGTAAGTATAGAAACTCCCCAACTTAATAGAGCTGTAAGTATAGAAACTCCCCAACTTAATAGAGCTGTAAGTATAGAAACTCCCCAACTTAATAGAGCTGTAAGTATAGAAACTCCCCAACTTAATAGAGCTGTAAGTATAGAAACTCCCCAACTTAATAGAGCTGTAAGTATAGAAACTCCCCAACTTAATAGAGCTGTAAGTATAGAAACTCCCCAACTTAATAGAGCTGTAAGTATAGAAACTCCCCAACTTAACAGAGCTGTAAGTATAGAAAGGCATTATAAAAGCATATTTTCCACTAGATGGCACTACAGTTACAGATGCATTATATTTTGGGAAAGTAATCAAATCAATGCCCGTTGTAGTCTTTCACGTTTGGTACTTTTTACTTGTTGACGCTTGTCCATCTTTAAAAAGTGTCATTGCTCTTTGTCTCTTCAAGGTATCTGCATTCCAACAATATAACCAGCGTTCCTGGAGGTGAGTTCTCTTTCATATTCAGTCATTTAGAAGAGGCTGATACTGTTATACCGAGTTACTTACATTCAACACCTTGTCAGTATTACACAGAGCCATGACTACATGGAACTCTATTCCACATCAAGTAACTGTTGCAAGCAGAACAATTAGATTTAAAAACAGATAAAATACACCTTATGGAACAGTAGGGACTGTGAAGTATCACAAACAAACACACACACGTACACACTATACACCACACGTACACACTATACACCACACGTACACACTATACACCACACGTACACACTATACACCACACGTACACACTATACACCACACGTACACACTATACACCACACGTACACACTATACACCACACGTACACACTATACACCACACGTACACACTATACACCACACGTACACACTATACACCACACGTACACACTATACACCACACGTACACACTATACACCACACGTACACACTATACACCACACGTACACCACACGTACACACTATACACCACACGTACACCACACGTACACATACACACTATACACCACACGTACACATACACACTATACACCACACGTACACATACACACTAGACACACACACGTACACATACACACTATACACCACACGTACACATACACACTATACACCACACGTACACATACACACTATACACCACACGTACATATACACACTATACACCACACGTACACATACACACTATACACCACACGTACACATACACACTATACACCACACGTACATATACACACTATACACCACACGTACATATACACCACACGTACACATTCACACTATACACCACACGTACACATTCACACTATACACCACACGTACACATACACACTATACACCACACGTACACATACACACTATACACCACACATACACACTAGACACCACACGTACACGTACACACTATACACCACACGTACACACTATACACCACACGTACACACTATACACACTATACACCACACGTACACATACACACTATACACCACACATACACACTATACACCACACGTACACATACACCACACGTACACATACACACTATACACCACACGTACACATACACCACACGTACACATACACACTATACACAACACGTACACATGCACACTATACACCACACATACACACTATACACCACACGTACACATACACACTATACACCACACGTACACATACACACTATACACCACACGTACACATAAACACTATACACCACACATACACACTATACACCACACGTACACACTATACACCACACGTACACACTATACACCACACGTACACATACACACTATACACCACACATACACATAAACACTATACACCACACATACACACTATACACCACACGTACACACTATACGCCACATATACACACTATACACCACACGTACACATACACACTATACACCACACATACACATAAACACTATACACCACACGTACACACTATACACCACATATACACACTATACACCACACGTACACATACACACCACACGTACACACTATACACCACACGTACACATACACACTATACACCACATATACACACTATACACCACATATACACACTATACACCATACATACACATAAACACTATACACCACACATACATCACACGTACACATACATACTATACACTACACACTATACACCACACATACACACTATACACCAGACATACACACTATACACCACACGTACACATACACCACACGTACACATACACACTATACACCACACGTACACATACACACTATACACCACACGTACACGTAAACACTATACACCACACATACACATAAACACTATACACCACACATACACACTATACACCACACGTACACATACACACTATACACCACACATACACGTAAACACTATACACCACACATACACACTATACACCACACGTACACATACACACTATACACCACACGTACACACTATACACCACACGTACACACTATACACCACACGTACACACTATACACCACACGTACACACTATACACCACACGTACATATACACACTATACACCACACTTATACACGTAAACACTATACACCACACTATACACCACACGTACACATACACACTATACACCACACGTACACATACACACTATACACCACACGTACACATACACACTATACACCACACATACACACTATACACCACACGTACACATACACACTATACACATACACATACACACTATACACCACACATAAACACACACACTATACACATACACATACACACTATACACCACACATAAACACTACACCACACATACACACTATACACCACACGTACACATACACACTATACACCACACTTATACACCACACATACACACTATACACCACACTTATACACCACACATACACACTATACACCACACGTACACACTATACACCACACGTACACACTATACACCACACGTACACACTATACACCACACGTACACACTATACACCACACGTACACACTATACACCACACGTACACATACACACTATACACCACACTTATACACCACACATACACACTATACACCACACGTACACATACACCACACGTACACATACACACTATACACCACACGTAAATGCTATACACCACACGTACACGTAAACACTATACACCACACGTACACATACACACTATACACCACACGTACACACTATACACCACACGTACACATACACACTATACACATACACACTATACACCACACATACACACTATACACTACACATAAACACTACACCACACATACACACTATACACCACACGTATACACCACACGTACACACTATACACCACACGTACACACTATACACCACACGTACACACTATACACCACACGTACACACTATACACCACACGTACACATACACCACACATACACATACACCACACATACACATACACACTATACACCACACATACACACTATACACCACACATACACACTATACACCACACATACACATACACACTATACACCACACGTACACATACACACTATACACCACACGTACACATACACACTATACACCACACGTACACCACACAAACACCACACGTACACACTATACACCACACGTACACACTATACACCACACGTACACACTATACACCACACGTACACACTATACACCACACGTACACACTATACACCACACGTACACACTATACACCACACGTACACACTATACACCACACGTACACACTATACACCACACGTACACACTATACACCACACGTACACACTATACACCACACGTACACATACACACTATACACCACACGTACACATACACACTATACACCACACGTACACATACACACTATACACCACACGTACACACTATACACCACACGTACACACTATACACCACACGTACACACTATACACCACACGTACACATACACACTATACACCACACATACACACTATACACCACACGTACACATACACACTATACACATACACACTATACACCACACTTATACACCACACATACACACTATACACCACACTTATACACCACACATACACACTATACACCACACGTACACATACACCACACGTAAACGCTATACACCACACGTACACGTAAACACTATACACCACACGTACACATACACACTATACACCACACGTACACACTATACACCACACGTACACATACACACTATACACATACACACTATACACCACACATACACATACACACTATACACCACACATACACATACACACTATACACCACACATACACATAAACACTACACCACACATACACACTATACACCACACTTATACACCACACATACACACTATACACCACACATACACACTATACACCACACGTACACATACACCACACGTACACATTCACACTATACACCACACGTACACATACACCACACGTACACATTCACACTATACACCACACGTACACACTATACACCACACGTACACACTATACACCACACGTACACACTATACACTATACACCACACATACACACTATACACCACACATACACACTATACACCACACATACACATACACACTATACACCACACATACACATACACACTATACACCACACTATACACCACACGTACACATACACACTATACACCACACATACACCACACAAACACCACACATACATACTATACACCACACGTACACACTATACACCACACGTACACACTATACACCACACGTACACACTATACACCACACGTACACACTATACACCACACGTACACACTATACACCACACGTACACACTATACACCACACGTACACACTATACACCACACGTACACACTATACACCACACGTACACACTATACACCACACGTACACACTATACACCACACGTACACACTATACACCACACGTACACACTATACACCACACGTACACATACACACTATACACCACACGTACACACTATACACCACACATACACACTATACACCACACGTACACGTAAACACTATACACCACACGTACACATACACACTATACACCACACGTACACACTATACACCACACGTACACACTATACACCACACGTACACATACACACTATACACCACACTTATACACATAAACACTACACCACACATACACACTATAAACCACACGTACACATACACCACACGTACACATACACACTATACACCACACGTACACACTATACACCACAAATCTGTTGTGAATGTATTGTAATGTTTTTTAAAATGGTATAAACTGTCTTAATGTTGCTGGACCCCAGGAAGAGTAGCTGCTGCCTTGGCAGGAACTAATGGGGATCCATAATAAATACAAATACAGGGTTCCCAATCACAGTGTTGTCATTTGAAAGTTTGCACAGTAAACAAACACTTGTTTTGAAGCCAAATATCTGACTGTATAATGTTTTCTGAGTAGCTGATAACCGGTTACCATTGAGGAGGTTCTAACTTAACGGTGATGTTTACACTACCATACTATGAGAGTTCTGTCCTTTCCTCAGCTATAGGGAACCTGTCCAGGCTGCAGTCTTTAGACCTGAGTGACAATGCTCTGCAAATCATCTGTCCAGAGATCGGCAGGCTGAGGTCCCTACGACATCTGAGACTGGCCAACAACCAGCTGAAATACCTGCCTCCAGGTAAGACTGGCTGACTTTCTCATCTTAGTACTAGTAAAAAAGAAAAAAAAAAAAAGATTTGTCACGTACACCGGAAAGGTGCAGTGAAGTGTGTTGAAAGGTACCAGTACCCAGTTAATGTATGCAGGGGGTACCAGTACCAAGTTAATGTATGCAGGGGGTACCGGTACCCAGTTAATGTATGCAGGGGGTACCGGTACCCAGTTAATGTATGCAGGGGGTACCGGTACCCAGTTAATGTATGCAGGGGGTACCGGTACCCAGTTAATGTATGCAGGGGTACCGGTACCCAGTTAATGTATGCAGGGGTACCGGTACCCAGTTAATGTATGCAGGGGTACCGGTACCCAGTTAATGTATGCAGGGGGTACCGGTACCCAGTTAATGTATGCAGGGGGTACCGGTACCCAGTTAATGTATGCAGGGGTTAAATTCCAGAAAATTATGTCATGGTTTTAGAAGCTTCTGATAGGCTAATTGACATAATTTGAGTCAATTGGAGGTGTACCTGTGGATGTATTTCAAGGTGTACCTTCAAACTCAGTGCCATCATGGTAAAATCAAAAGAAATCAGCCAAGACCTCAGAAAAAAATGGTAGACTTCCACAAGTCTGGTTCATCCTTGGGAGCAATTTCCAAATGCTTTCTGTCTTCTAGAGATCAACGTACTTTGGTGTGAAAAGTGCAAATCAATCCCAGAACAACAGCAAAGGACCTTGTGAAGATGCTGGAGGAAACAGGTACAAAAGTATCTATATCCACAGTAAAACGAGTCCTATATCGACATAACCTGAAAGGCCGCTCAGAAAGAATGAAGCCACTGCTCCAGAACCGCCATAAAAAAGCCAGACTACGGTTTGCAACTGCACATGGGGACAAAGTTCGTAGTTTTTGGAGAAATGTCCTCTGGTCTGATGAAACAAAAATAGAACTGTTTGGCCATAATGACCATCGTTATGTTTGGAGGGAAAAGGGGGAGGCTTGCAAGCCGAAGAACACCATCCCAACCGTGAAGCACGGGGGTGGCAGCATCATGTTGTGGGGTGCTTTGCTGCAGGAGGGACTGGTGCACTTCACAAAATAGATGGCATCATGAGGAAGGAAAATTATGTGGATATATTGAAGCAACATCTCAAGACATCAGTCAGGAAGTTAAAGCTTGTTCGCAAATGGGTCTTCCAAATGGACAATGACCCCAAGCATACTTCCAAAGTTGAGGAAAAATGGCTTAAGGACAACAAAGTCAAGGTATTGGAGTGGCCATCACAAAGCCCTGACCTCAATCATATAGATTATTTGTGGGCAGAACTGAAAAAGCGTGTGCGAGCAAGGAGGCCTACAAACCTGACTCAGTTACACCAGTTCTGTCAGGAGGAATGGGCCAAAATTCACCCAACTTATTGTGGGAAGCTTCTGGAAGGTTACCCAAAACGTTTGACCCAAGTTAAACAATTTAAAGGCAATGCTACCAAATACTAATTGAGTGTATGTAAACTTCTGACCCACTGGGAATGTGATGAAAGAAATAAAAGCTGAAATAAATCATTCTCTCTACTATTATTCTGACATTTCACATTCTTAAAATAAAGTGGTGATCCTAACTGACCTAAGACAGGGAATTTTTACTAGGATTAAATGTCAGGAATTGTGAAAACTGAGTTTAAATGTATTTGGCTAGGGTGTATGTAAACTTCCTACTTCAACTGCATATAAAATCAAATCAAAGTTTATTTGTCACATGCGCCGAATACAACAGGTGTAGACCTTACAATGAAATGCTTACTGACAAGCCCTTAACCAACAATACAACAGGTGTAGACCTTACAGTGAAATGCTTACTTACAAGCCCTTAACCAACAATACAACAGGTGTAGACCTTACAGTGAAATGCTTACTTACAAGCCCTTAACCAACAATACAACAGGTGTAGACCTTACAATGAAATGCTTACTGACAAGCCCTTAACCAACAATACAACAGGTGTAGACCTTACAATGAAATGCTTACTGACAAGCCCTTAACCAACAATACAACAGGTGTAGACCTTACAGTGAAATGCTTACTAACAAGCCCTTAACCAACAATACAACAGGTGTAGACCTTACAGTGAAATGCTTACTAACAAGCCCTTAACCAACAATACAACAGGTGTAGACCTTACAGTGAAATGCTTACTTACAAGCCCTTAACCAACAATACAACAGGTGTAGACCTTACAGTGAAATGCTTACTAACAAGCCCTTAACCAACAATACAACAGGTGTAGACCTTACAGTGAAATGCTTACTAACAAGCCCTTAACCAACAATACAACAGGTGTAGACCTTACAGTGAAATGCTTACTAACAAGCCCTTAACCAACAATACAACAGGTGTAGACCTTACAGTGAAATGCTTACTGACAAGCCCTTAACCAACAATACAGTTTAATAACAACATAGGAAATAAATGCATTAAATATGTCAGGCACTGTCCCTCAACTTGTGTCAGGCAGCAACATAGCATGCTGCCAGCGCACAGCTGTCCATGTCTTCCCCCAAAAGGATCGGCAGCCTTTCTATTTCAGAGAGGTCCTCAAAGCCCCGGACTACTTGTTCAAATTTGGGGAAGTGACTCTCTGATAGTTTTATATTTTTGACATTTTGTCAGGAAGTGCAGCTCTGTCTCTGGTTCTGCTGTGGTGCAGTGGTTGCACAGCCTTTCCTCTACAGGGAGCCAGGTTTTCCTGTGTCTACCCTTCTCAATAGCAAGGCTGTGCTCGCTGAGCCTGTACTTTTGTCAAGGTTTTCCTGAGGTTTTGATCAGTCACCATGGTCAGATAGTTTGCCATGGTGTACTGTCCATTTAGGGCCAAATAGCACTGCATTTTGCTTTGTGCTTGTGTTTGTGTTTTCCAATAGGCAATGTAGTTTTGTTTTAGATGTTTTGTAATTTGGTTAATTCTGATTGATTGGATGTTCTGGTCCTGAGGCTTCAGTGTGTTAGTGGAACAAGTTTGTGAACTCAGCCCCCGGACCAGTTGGATGAAGGGACTCTTATCTTTGCTCAACTCTTGGTATTGCAGGGCTTGGTAATGATATGAGAGGGGGTCACTGTGTTTTAGGTGTTTCCAAAACTTAATTGCTCTCTCTCTCTCTCTCTCCCTCTCTGCGTGTGTCTCTCTCTCTCTCTCCCTCTCTGCGTGTGTCTCTCTCTCTCTCTCTCCCTCTCTGTGTGTGGCTCTCTCTCTCTCTCTCCCTCTCTGTGTGTGGCTCTCTCTCTCTCCCCCTCTCTGTGTGGCTCTCTCTCTCTCTGTGTGGCTCTCTCTCTGTGTGGCTCTCTCTCTCTCTCTCTCTGTGTGTCTCTCTGGCTCTCTCTCTCGCTCTCGCTCTCTGGCTCTCTCTCTGTTTCTCCGTGTGTCCTAACAGAGATTGGAGCCTTGTGTGACCTAGAGACCCTGGATGTCAGTACAAATGTGTTGGTGTGTCTCCCAGAGCGGCTGCACCAGTGTCTGTCTCTCCAGTGTCTCACTGCTGACAGGAACAACCTGACCAGCTTCCCCAGACAGCTCTGCCAGCTCCACAGCCTCAACGAGCTCAGTATGGCTGCCAACCAACTCACCTATCTACCCCTAGGTTAGTATGGGGTCAGAGGTTAAAGCTCCACAGCCTCAACGAGCTCAGTTATTAAAAGGTTATTAAAAACACACACACACCGTGCTGCCTCTAGAGTCATGTCAATCCCTCAGTTCCATTTCCAGCAGCTGATCCAGAGAGGAAGACCTTTTAATGGAGGATGTATATCTAACTGCTGACACCATTCCAAGACAGACATGTGGACCTCACCTGTCTGAAGGACACAACCACAGGACAAACTATCGGCCCTGGTCAAAGGTAGTGCACTATGTAGGGAATAGGGTGCCATTTGGGCTGCAGCCCTTCTAAATCCTCTCTCATAGTATGTTGTAATTACACTGCTCCAGCTAGTAGCATGGCTGCTCTGCTCTGGATTTCCTCCACCTATCACTAGGACAGACTTTCCCAAACTAGGGGTCTCAACCCAATGTGGGTTCGCGAGAGAAACTGGAAGGTAACCAATTTAATTAGGTTGATAGAACAGGAGTCTGTATCCTCCTGTAGCCACTAGATGCTGTTTTAATAAACAGAGCGGTTTCTGTTTTCTGGCTCTATCTTCTGAACCGTTAAAGGCGGCTTATGGTAGAGAAATTAACATTCAATTCTCTGGCAACAGCTCTGTCGGACATTCCTACAGTCAGCATGTCAACGGCTCTGTCGGACATTCCTACAGTCAGCATGTCAACGGCTCTGTCGGACATTCCTACAGTCAGCATGTCAACGGCTCTGTCGGACATTCCTACTGTCAGCATGTCAACGGCTCTGTCGGACATTCCTACAGTCGACATGTCAACGGCTCTGTCGGGACATTCCTACAGTCAGCGTGTCAACGGCTCTGTCAGGACATTCCTACAGTCAGCGTGTCAACGGCTCTGTCGGGACATTCCTACAGTCAGCATGTCAACGGCTCTGTCGGGACATTCCTACAGTCAGCATGTCAACGGCTCTGTCGGACATTCCTACAGTCAGCATGTCAACGGCTCTGTCGGACATTCCTACAGTCAGCATGTCAACGGCTCTGTCGGACATTCCTACAGTCAGCATGTCAACGGCTCTGTCGGACATTCCTACAGTCAGCATGTCAACGGCTCTGTCGGACATTCCTACAGTCAGCATGTCAACGGCTCTGTCGGACATTCCTACAGTCAAAACATCATATAGGAGTAGTGATTTTATATAGGGTTCTCACAATCCTCCTGAGTGGAGCAGCAGTCTAAGGCACTACATCTCAGTGCTAGAGGAGGTTTTAATCCAGGCTGTATCACATTTGGCTGTGATTTGGAGTCCCATAGGGTGGCGCACAATTGGCCCAGCATCGTCCGAGTTTGATGTAGGCCATCATTGTAAATAAGAATTTGTTCTTTTTTATTTTATTTAACCTTTATTTTACTAGGCAAGTCAGTTAGGATTTAGACACCTGTATCAGAATCCTATTGGACTACTTTTTTCATATTGGAAATCAAAAGTAACCGATTACATTACATACAAACATCCACATACAAACAACAACATCACCCCTGTCCAGACCCACCTGCTCACACCCCGATATCCAGGCCCTGCCTCAAACTGCACCACTTTGTTCTCTCTGTCAACATGGGACCAACACTTTACTTGTTGAGTTTATATTGTTGTTCAGTGTATTTGTCTGATGTTGGTACCTTGCAGTGGTGATTTTAGCATGTAGATCTTGGTGAGACAAACAAAAAACTGGGATTGCATGCCAGCAAAGCCACAACACAACACTAAACAATAGATTCCACTAACTGTGACAAACGGTTCTAACAAACTGTTAGTGCCGACATAAAGCTGTCCCACCAGCAGAGTCCCACCAGCAGAGTCCCACCAGCAGAGTCCCACCAGCAGAGTCCCACCAGCAGAGTCCCACCAGCAGAGTCCCACCGTTACGCCTGTCTATCAGCGGAGCCTTGTCTGGCAGAGAAACTGTTCATTCAGCCTCATTTACTGCCTTTTTAAAAAACATAGCTGATATGGCTGACTTGCTTAAACAAATGTGGTTTCTACTGACAATTGAGAAACTATGGCATAAGGGGACGACAAGCGGAAAAGAAGCAATCAGTAATTTCTATGAAGACATTAATGAGTGAGCTAGGACGGACGTACCTTTGGAAGATCTGTCTTGCCGAAAAAGGTTATAACCAGAAAGGTTAACATCAGTATTCAAAACACTCTTCCTTAACAACGTCTCAGTAATGACCAACACATCTGGATTAGAGATGTGAACCCACACTTTCAATTGATCCATTTTAGGTAATAAGCTTCTGGTGTTAACGTGTAGAAAAATCAGGCTTTTACGAGAGCAGAAATCAGTGAAGCAGATATCAGAGCACAAGTCAGAATTGGGGCAACAGTAGCAACAGTAGATGGGCCAGAGTGTACATGCACATTACCAGATATCATCAACAGTAATACAATCAAGGCACGGCAGAGGACAGGGAGAGCTCTGCAGTGCTGATGTATGACATCTGAATGTGCGTCAGATGGCAACAAGATCATATTGTACAGCAGTTTCATCAGGTAACATGAATACAAAGCCGGCTAGAGGTGGTTAGAATGGGATGGGAGGCCAAAAGTCTGTGTAACCAATAGAGAGTCAGAGTCCTGAGTGTGGGAACAGACAGTCTGTCCCACGGTTGGGTAAAGAAAGTTCGTAGTTAACAAAGCATGTATGAGACATCAGGCAAGAAAAATGTGCAAGAAAAAAAATCTAATATGTAAGGACTTGGGGCTAGCCATTGTAAGATTAGAGTCACTCGCCCCAACAGTGCCTGTGTGCTGGAGGCAAAATGCCAGTGAATGGGCTCTTAACAGCAGTAGAGGGTTTTAAAGCCTCTGGATTTGGGTGGGGTAGCCTGCCATTTGTTGGGCTCCAAGGCTTCGACACCTCTCGCTTCACACGGGGGAGGTTTGGTTGGGGGAACTTGTACCAGACGGGGAGACAAGCCAGGACAGATGGTGAACAGATGGCCAGGTGGAATCCAAGCAGCAGTGCAGCAGGCGACGGGAGAAGGTGTCACACCCACTTGCTTGAAGAAAATGTCAGTGGATGGTCTCTGAACAGCGTCAAAGGATTCGACACCTCTCTTCACACTTCACACCTCAGTGCTAGTTGAAGTTGTATCTGGTCTGTCTCAGATTCCAGTATCTCAGGACTTTGATTGCCAGAGCACCCCCTGAATAGCTTGGGAAAAGGAAATCCTTGATAGAATTTTCCAGGTAAATATTGTCTAAAAAGTAGGTTGTAGGTTTGAATCTGTAGTGATCTGGAGTGAAGGTTAAGTTGTGGAGGGAACCATCCTGTATCTGTCCCTGATGATAAATCCTAGTTTAACTAACTCCAAAACCATCTTATTGTAAAAAACATGTTGAAAAATGTGAGCTCTCACATGCAGCTGTGTCTCTCTAAGCAGAGGGAGGGGCATATCATCGCCGGTGCAGGTCCATCATAGTTAGACCAGTCAGGGATAGCGTAGTCTGTAGAAATGTACAAGTGGACAAAACAAGGGAAGGCCTGGACCTTCAAATGCTTTTTTTATTGGAGGACAATTCAGTTGAGTTTGCATTTATAGCCTGTTTTACAGAGGCCTCCATTGAGAGTGTTGATCTATGTGGCTGTCTGATAAGGATGTGTATGTGTGTTCCAGATCTGGGGCGTTCCAGAGAGCTTCAGTTTGTGTTTGTTGACAACAACGTTCACCTCAAAGGCCTTCCTTCATACCTGTACAACAAGGTGATTGGCTGCAGTGGGTAAGTACTGCCCCCTAACCCTTCATACCTGTACAACAAGGTGATTGGCTGCAGTGGGTAAGTACTGCCCCCTAACCCTTCATACCTGTAAGGTGATTGGCTGCAGTGGGTAAGGATACATCTCATCCCATTCTTCAAACCCAGCTTTTTTGTGCATGAATATTAAAAAATTTGTGTAGGCATTTTTCTCAATCGGATAGATCGGTCTAATGTATTATAGCAGAATTTGGATTCGAGTCTCAGACACTGACTGCTGTTTGTCTGTCTAACCTGTCTGTCTGTTTCTCTCTCCAGGTGTGGTCTGTCAGGGCAGGTGTCTGACTGGGCGCCCCAGCCTCTGTCTCTGTCTTTGGGAGATGTGTCTGTCCCTCTGCCTGCTGAGGTGAAGGCTATATGCTCAGAGACAGAGCGAGTGGGCCCCCTGGAGGAGCTCGCCATGAGGGCCCTGCACAGCATGTACCGGCGACAGCCACTCAGAGGTAAGACATACGGCTACAGCTATACACACAGGTCCTCTTGATATTTAATCATAAGGTTAATAAACAAGGTGTTACTTCCTCTAAACTAAATTAAAGTTGACAACTTTCCACATTGATCACACCATCGAGACAGGAAGTGTTCTTTAATTAATCACACCATCGAGACAGGAAGTATTCTTTAATTAATCACACCATCGAGACAGGAAGTATTCTTTAATTAATCACACCATCGAGACAGGAAGTGTTCTTTAATTAATCACACCATCGAGACAGGAAGTGTTCTTTAATTAATCACACCATCGAGACAGGAAGTGTTCTTTAATTAATCACACCATCGAGACAGGAAGTGTTCTTTAATTAATCACACCATCGAGACAGGAAGTGTTCTTTAATTAATCACACCATCGAGACAGGAAGTGTTCTTTAATTAATCACACCATCGAGACAGGAAGTGTTCTTTAATTAATCACACCATCGAGACAGGAAGTGTTCTTTAATTAATCACACCATCGAGACAGGAAGTGTTCTTTAATTAATCACACCATCGAGACAGGAAGTGTTCTTTAATTAATCACACCATCGAGACAGGAAGTATTCTTTAATTAATCACACCATCGAGACAGGAAGTATTCTTTAATTAATCACACCATCGAGACAGGAAGTGTTCTTTAATTAATCACACCATCGAGACAGGAAGTATTCTTTAATTAATCACACCATCGAGACAGGAAGTATTCTTTAATTAATCACACCATCGAGACAGGAAGTATTCTTTAATTAATCACACCATCGAGACAGGAAGTGTTCTTTAATTAATCACACCATCGAGACAGGAAGTGTTCTTTAATTAATCACACCATCGAGACAGGAAGTGTTCTTTAATTAATCACACCATCGAGACAGGAAGTGTTCTTTAATTAATCACACCATCGAGACAGGAAGTGTTCTTTAATTAATCACACCATCGAGACAGGAAGTGTTCTTTAATTCATCACACCATCGAGACAGGAAGTGTTCTTTAATTCATCACACCATCGAGACAGGAAGTGTTCTTTAATTAATCACACCATCGAGACAGGAAGTATTCTTTAATTAATCACACCATCGAGACAGGAAGTGTTCTTTAATTAATCACACCATCGAGACAGGAAGTGTTCTTTAATTAATCACACCATCGAGACAGGAAGTGTTCTTTAATTAATCACACCATCGAGACAGGAAGTTAATCAGAATGATTTAATTCATCACACCAATGTAAAGACATTGAACTGATATATAATATATATAATATGGTCTCTGTCCCAAATGGCACCCTATTACCTATATAGTGCATTGCTTTTTAGTGAATAGTGTCATTTGGGGGACAGGCACAGCCTCATCACGTCTTATAAATGACAGCTTTAGGTTAATACTTTCACACTGTGCAATGATACATCATACTGAAATGATACATCACTCTGAAATGATACATCACACTCTGAAATGATACGTCACTCTGAAATGATACGTCACACTCTGAAATGATACATCACTCTGAAATGATACATCACACTCTGAAATGATACATCACACTCTGAAATGATACATCACACTCTGAAATGATACATCACTCTGAAATGATACATCACACTCTGAAATGATACATCACACTCTGAAATGATACATCACTCTGAAATGATACATCACTCTGAAATGATACATCACACTCTGAAATGATACATCACACTCTGAAATGATACATCACACTCTGAAATGATACATCACACTCTGAAATGATACATCACACTCTGAAATGATACATCACACTCTGAAATGATACATCACACTCTGAAATGATACATCACTCTGAAATGATACGTCACACTCTGAAATGATACGTCACACTCTGAAATGATACGTCACACTCTGAAATGATACGTCACACTCTGAAATGATACATCACACTCTGAAATGATACATCACACTCTGAAATGATACATCACACTCTGAAATGATACATCACACTCTGAAATGATACATCACACTCTGAAATGATACATCACACTCTGAAATGATACATCACACTCTGAAATGATACATCACACTCTGAAATGATACATCACACTCTGAAATGATACATCACACTCTGAAATGATACATCACACACTGAAATGATACATCACACTCTGAAATGATACATCACACTCTGAAATGATACATCACACTCTGAAATGATACATCACACTCTGAAATGATACATCACACTCTGAAATGATACATCACACTCTGAAATGATACGTCACACTCTGAAATGATACGTCACACTCTGAAATGATACGTCACACTCTGAAATGATACATCACACTCTGAAATGATACATCACACTCTGAAATGATACATCACACTCTGAAATGATACATCACACTCTGAAATGATACATCACACTCTGAAATGATACATCACACTCTGAAATGATACATCACACTCTGAAATGATACATCACACTCTGAAATGATACATCACACTCTGAAATGATACATCACACTCTGAAATGATACATCATACTGAAATGATACATCACACTCTGAAATGATACATCACACTCTGAAATGATACATCACACTCTGAAATGATACATCACACTCTGAAATGATACATCACACTCTGAAATGATACATCACACTCTGAAATGATACATCACACTCAAATGATATGTTACACTGAAATGATACGTTACACTGAAATGTTACATTACTCTGATACATTACTCTGAAATGATACATTACTCTGAAATGATACATTACTCTGAAATGATACGTTACACTGAAATGATACATTACTCTGATACATTACTCTGATACATTACTCTGAAATGATACATTACTCTGAAATGATACATCACACTCTGAAATGATACATCACACTCTGAAATGATACATCACACTCTGAAATGATACATCACACTCTGAAATGATACATCACACTCAAATGATATGTTACACTGAAATGATACGTTACACTGAAATGATACATTACTCTGAAATGATACATTACTCTGAAATGATACATTACTCTGAAATGATACATTACTCTGAAATGATACATTACACTGAAATGATACGTTACACTGAAATGATACATTACTCTGATACATTACTCTGAAATGATACATTACTCTGAAATGATACGTTACACTGAAATGATACGTTACACTGAAATGATACATTACTCTGAAATGATACAGGCCATGCTGCAGCTCTGTGATGCTGGGTCATAAAGACATGTATCTATCTGACCAGGCCATGCTGCAGCTCTGTGATGCTGGGTCATAAAGACATGTATCTATCTGACCAGGCCATGCTGGGTCATAAAGACATGTATCTATCTGACCAGGCCTTGCTGCAGCTCTGTGATGCTGGGTCATAAAGACATGTATCTATCTGACCAGGCCATGCTGCAGCTCTGTGATGCTGGGTCATAAAGACATGTATCTATCTGACCAGGCCACGCTGCAGCTCTGTGATGCTGGGTCATAAAGACATGTATCTATCTGACCAGGCCATGCTGCAGCTCTGTGATGCTGGGTCATAAAGACATGTATCTATCTGACCAGGCCATGCTGGGTCATAAAGACATGTATCTATCTGACCAGGCCATGCTGCAGCTCTGTGATGCTGGGTCATAAAGACATGTATCTATCTGACCAGGCCATGCTGCAGCTCTGTGATGCTGGGTCATAAAGACATGTATCTATCTGACCAGGCCACGCTGCAGCTCTGTGATGCTGGGTCATAAAGACATGTATCTATCTGACCAGGCCATGCTGCAGCTCTGTGATGCTGGGTCATAAAGACATGTATCTATCTGACCAGGCCACGCTGCAGCTCTGTGATGCTGGGTCATAAAGACATGTATCTATCTGACCAGACCATGCTGGGTCATAAAGACATGTATCTATCTGACCAGGCCATGCTGCAGCTCTGTGATGCTGGGTCATAAAGACATGTATCTATCTGACCAGGCCATGCTGGGTCATAAAGACATGTATCTATCTGACCAGGCCATGCTGCAGCTCTGTGATGCTGGGTCATAAAGACATGTATCTATCTGACCAGGCCATGCTGCAGCTCTGTGATGCTGGGTCATAAAGACATGTATCTATCTGACCAGGCCATGCTGCAGCTCTGGGATGCGAGTGCTAACAGTCAGTATCTGGATAATGTGTGAAATGCTTGATAATGTATGTGATGTCAACAGAGAGGTATATTTTCTGTGTGATTTAAATACTGACAGGCTTTCATCAAGCTGCCCACTCAAGAGAAAGCTTCAAACAGTCAACCTACCAGGGTCGTTACAAACAGTACAGGAATGAAATCATCAACATGTCATATCTTTTACTAATGCTACAGAAATTAGTTTGATGGATTTGGATACCGCTTTCAGAGGTAGTGATCACAATATAGTATCCATATCTAGGAAAACCAACGTTCTAAATATAGTGTATAAGAGGTCAAACAATAAGCACCCATTAAGAAAATGACTATAGAAGCTGATAAATCCCCTTAGATTGATGAGGAATTCAAAGTGTCTGGTTGAGAGGGATGAGGCAAAATAGATGGCAAATAGGTCTGGCTGCACTGCCGATTGGCAAACGTTCAGCAAGTATACTAAACTGAATAAAAATAAGAAAAATTACAAAGAATTCAGTAAAAAGCTTTGGAGCACTTTAATGAATATTTGGGCAAAAAGGCAAACTCAGCTCCATCATTCATTGAATCAGATGGATAATTCATCACAAAACCAACTGATATTGACAACTACTTCAATATTTTTTTCATTGGCAAGATTAGCAATCTTAGGCATGACATGCCAGCAACAAACATTGACACTACACAGCCAAGTATATCTGACCAAAATATGAAAGACAAGCATTGTAATTTAGAATTCCGTAAAGTGAGTGTGGAAGAGGTGAAAAAATGATGGTTGTCTATCAACAATGAAAAGCCACCGGGTCTAACAACCTGGATGGAAAATGACTGAGGATGATAGCGGACCATGTTGCCACATCTTCAATGTAATCCAACTAGAAAGTGTGTTTCCTCCGGCCTGGAGGGAAGCTAAAGTAATTCCACTACCTAAGAATAGTAAAGCCCCCTTTACTGGCTCAAATAGCCGACCAATCAGCCTGTTACTAACCCTTAGTAAACATTTGGGAAAAAATGTGGTTTCTACTGACAATCGAGATTTAAAACTATGGCATAAGGGGACGACAAGCGGAAAAGAAGCAATCTGTAATTTCTATGAAGACATTAATGAGTGAGCTAGGACGGACGTAGTCATTATAACTATTTGTTCAGCACTTTTGAAATGTACAGACAGAATTCTCCCTGTACACCAAGTCAGAACATGGGCCGTTCTTACAGTGTTCTCCCTGTACACCAAGTCAGAACCGTAGGATAAATAAAGGGGGCATACAAGCAGAAAATGAACTTTTTTACAATATTCAATGATTACATTTCTCTAAAACAGGTTATAGGCTACATGTGCACCACCAAGTCAGAACAGTAGGCGAAATTAAGAGGTGAAAATAGACCAAATTATTAGAGTGAAGCACATGGGCTCCTAACAGCTTACTACACAACATACACTTAGTATTACTTTCTTAACTACAGTATACATATCTCCCTGGCATATTACATCCTTTATGCAGCAGCATACACGCAGGCTTGGGGAGTAATGGATTACATTACTTCAAGGATTACTTTTAAATTCAGAAAGGATGTTTGTGTAAAAACATCTTTGACACTTCTCTGTTTTCTCAATGACTTTAAATCAGCATTAAAAAGGTGTACATTTACATTAGTTCCGTCTGAGTTAGTCTGAGTTAGTCTGACCACAAGTTAGAGACACTATGATGAAACACCAAATGTGTTTGATGGATCGTGGGAAAATAGCAGGAATAGGCTTCTGTAGGCTACAGTCCAAGCTATGTCTTCCAATGGTGTGACTTCTGTTGGCATCCAAAGATTATACAACTAGAATAAACGCTTGGAGGTAAGAATGACAGCAGTGGTGTAGACTACAGCGATACGGATATCACTTATTATTGATCTACATAGAGCATTGATGTGAATCACACTGCTGCTCTACCTCTGAGGGTTTAGAGCTTGAGGTAGTCACATCATACAAGTACTTGGGAGTATGGCTGGACGATACACTGTCCTTCTCTCAGCACATATCAAAGCTGCAGGCTAAAGTTAAATCTAGACTTGGTTTCCTCTATCGTAATCACTCCTCTTTCACCACAGCTGCCAAACTAACCCTGATTCAGATTATTTTTTATATATTTGGCGCCGCCCTGCTGGTCGCCTGTTAAGCAGCTCCCGTTGTTCTGCATAAATTGTTGTTTTAGTTCGTTTGTTTTTTTTTTTAGTCTCTTTCTTTATTTTTTTTTTATTTTTTATTTTGCTACAGTTTAACTATAATAGTTCAGGATTATGGATTTTATGGATTTTATCGCAGCTGAACGTCGACAGGAGTCGTCAACTGTTATTATTTACAACAGAGCCCAGCTCCTGGATTTAGCCCACGCAGCGCTGCTGCTCCCCAGGGAAAAGTTTGATATTCCGGACGAATTGAAAAGACGACGCCGTGGACGCAGGGCGGGATTGAAATGTAAGGCAAAGCGGAGGAGGTTCAAGTACAAGCCGGCTATACCATCTATTATTATGGGCAATGTGAGGTCACTACATAACAAGATGGATGAGTTGGCGGGACTTGTTCGTGGACAAAGGATTTATCGGGAAACGAGCCTGATGTGTTTTACTGAGACTTGGCTGAACGATAACATCCCCATACAGAACGTCACTATCGACGGTTTCCAGACCATCAGAGCGGACAGGGATCGCGTCTCTTCCGGTAAGAGTAAGGGTGGTGGGCTGGCTTTATTAGTTAACAACAGATGGTGTCATCCGAACCATATTACTCTTAAGGAAAAGTTTTGTAGCCCGGACATTGAGCTGTTAGCCGTTAGCCTGAGACCCTACTATTTGCCGAGGGAATTCACTGCGGCCATTGCTGTTATTGTTTACATCCCGCCCTCTGCTGACGCAAACACAGCGTGTGACGTCATCCACTCTGTTATCGCGAGGTTACAGACAGCGCATCCCAGTGCTTTCTTTGCCATTTCGGGGGATTTTAACCATGCATCTCTCTCTTCAACGCTGCCCACGTTCAAACAGTTTGTGAAGTGCCCAACCAGGAATAATAAAACTCTGGACTTGTTATATGCTAATGTGAAGGATGCATACAACTCCACTGCACTCCCTCCCCTCGGTAGATCGGATCACAACCTTGTCCACCTCACCCCACTCTACAGGCTTATGGTCCAACAGCAGCCTGCAACCACCAGGACTATTAGATGGTCCCCGGAGGCGAATGAGGCCCTACAGGACTGTTTTGAAACAACAGACTGGGATGTGCTCTGTGAGGCTCATGGGGAGGACATCGATGGACTCACTGACTGCATAACAGACTATATTAATTTTTGTGTAGACAACACTGTACCCACCAGGAAGGTACGCTGTTTCCCAAACAATAAACCCTGGGTCACCAGCGACCTGAAGGCCCTGCTGAATGAGAAGAAGAGGGCCTTCAAGGAGAGGGACAAGGACAAATTGAAATGCGTCCAGAGGGAGCTGAAGTTGCGGATTGCTGAGGGGAAGAGAGTGTATAAGGAGAAGATGGAGGACAAGCTGAGGCAGAGCCAGGTGAGAGAGGTGTGGAAGGGTATGAGAAATATCACTGGCTTCAAAAAGTCAAACAGTGGGCAGACGGAGGGAACCCAGGACAGAGCCAATGAGCTGAACCAATTTTTTAACAGGTTTGATACTGGCCCTGTCCACCTCCCCTCCAGCTCCCCAGACCACACACCCTCACGGCTGTCCCACCCCCACTTTGCTCACAGCACCTCTGCTGAGACAATCAGTGACCCCACCTCCGCCCCTGCTCCCCCTGGACTGATCCTCAACACCCCCCTTCCCCCCACCTCCCCACCTGGGCTGGCTTTCACCACCAACCAAGTGAAGAGAGAGCTGGAGAGACTACATCAGTGGAAAGCGGCGGGCCCTGATGGCATCAGCCCAAGAGTGCTTAGGGTCTGTGCTGACCAACTATGTGGAATACTCCAGCGTCTTTTCAACCTTAGCCTGAGCCTAGAAAGGGTCCCTGTGCTGTGGAAAACATCCTGCCTCGTCCCAGTGCCCAAGAAGGCACACCCCACTGTCCTGAATGACTTCAGACCTGTAGCGCTAACATCCCACATCATGAAGACCCTGGAAAGGTTAGTCCTCGCTCACCTCAGACCCCTGGTGTGTTCATCAATGGACCCCCTGCAGTTTGCATACCAGCGCAACATCGGGGTGGATGATGCAATCATCTACCTTCTGCAGAGGGCCTACTCTCACCTGGACAACGCAGGTTGCACTGTGAGGGTTATGTTTTTTGACTTCTCCAGTGCCTTCAATACCATTCAGCCCCTGCTACTGGGTGAGAAGATGAGGAGGATGAAAGTGGAAGCACCCTTAGTCTCCTGGGTCACGGACTACCTGACCGGAAGGCCACAATTTGTGCGACTACAGAGCTGTGTTTCAGAACGGGCAGTTAGCAACACAGGGGCCCCCCAGGGAACGGTCCTGTCCCCCTTCCTGTTCACCCTCTACACCTCAGACTTCAGATATAACTCTGAAACATGCCAACTACAGACGTTCTCGGATGACTCTGCTATTGTAGGGTGCATCAGGGGTGGGCAAGAGGAGGAGTACAGGAGCACAATCAGTGACTTTGTGTTGTGGTGTGAGCAGAACCACCTTCAGCTCAACATCAGCAAAACAAAGGAGATGGTGGTGGACTTCAGGAGAACAAAGGCACAACTGACTGCAGTCCCTATACAGGGGATGGATGTGGAAATGGTTGGGTCATACAAGTTCCTGGGAGTCCATATGGACAACAGGCTGGAATGGGCCGGTAACACCGGGGCCCTGTACAAAAAGGGCCAGAGCCGACTCTACTTTCTGAGGAGGCTCAGGTCCTTCAACGTGTGCAGTAAACTACTGCATACCTTCTACCAGTCTGTGGTGGCCAGTGCCGTCTTTTTTGCAGTGGTGTGCTGGGGAGCAAACATCAAAGCCAGTGATGCTTCTCGGGTAAATAAGCTGATCAGGAAGGCTAGCTCTGTCCTGGGGATGAGCCTTGACACTCTAGAGGAGGTGGCGGAGAGACGGATCCTGGCCAAACTGCTGGCCATCATGGACAACGTCACCCACCCTCTGCATGCTATGGTTATGACGCAGAGGAGCACTTTCAGTCACAGACTGATCCCACCACGGTGTGCCAGAGAGCGCTACAGGAGGTCCTTCCTGCCGGCGGCTATGAGACTATATAATGCCTCACCGGGGTGCCGTGCCGTCGGCAACATAGATCTGGAACTGTTGGGGTGCTAGGACCTAGTTTAACAATTATGCATCCATCCGTGAGTAACTCTGGTCCGTCAGCACTCATCCACTCAGGACCTATTTATTCATGCAGGTCTGTATATACATACTCATGTACAGTTGTTATATCATATCACATGCAATATTGTAAGTAATTATTGGACTTAACTTACGTAGTCATTCACTCAGGAATGCATATTAGTATCCTGCCAGTTGCACCTTTTCTCATTGCTTTTAGTATATCGAATGTGCAATACGTGCAGTTGTCTGTAATTAAACCCTGCGCACTAAGGACTGTATTTTAAGGGAATTACTATTATTACCCCAAATGATATCATACACACATTTAGCTATTAAAGTATCTCTTCCTGTCATTTACCTGTACAGTTTATGTAACCATGCAAGTATTCACTTACCTGTAAATATAACTGTATATTTACCTGTACAGCTAATTTAACCATGCAAAATATTCACTTACCTGTTCATTTACCCAGTCTGTCTATTAAGTAAACTATTATTCCCTCGCTCATATCATACGCATTTTTAGCTACTGAAGTATTTCTCTGCCATCGACCTGTATAGTATAGTTAACCATCCAACATCCACCAATGTATAGTGTACATATTCAGCCAACCACCCATACTATGCTATGTCTTTTTATAGCTTTTATTTTTTTGCACTCCAGATATCTTGTATTTCTATACTTTTTCATACTGACGCTCTATGTATCATGTACCGTGTATCTGTCTTTTGTGTATTTTCGTTGTGGCATTTTGCACCTGCCCTGTGTTTTGTTGTAGCTGCTTGACAATGAAATTTCCCCCCCGGGGATCAATAAAGTATCTATCTATCTATCTATCTATCTAACCAATGCTAGATTACGGAGATGTAAATTATAAATCGGCAGGTAAGGGTGTTCTCGAGAGGCTAGATGTTCTTTACCATTCGGCCATCAGATTTGTCACCAATGGGACACATCACTGCACTCTATACTCCTCTGTAAACTGGACATCTCTGTATACCCATCACAAGACCCACTGGTTGATGCCAATGTATAAAACCCTCTTAGGCCTCACTCCCCCCTATCTGAGATATCTACTGCAGCCCTCATCCTCCACATACAACACCCGTTCTGCCAGAACATTCTGTTAAAGGTCCCCAAAGCACACACATCCCTGGGTCGCTAGTCTTTTCTGGTCAGCAGCTTATCATGAGGTGTATTCTAATAGTCTGGTCAACAGTTTATCATGAGGTGTATTCTAATAGTCTGGTCAACAGCTTATCATGAGGTGTATTCTAATAGTCTGGTCAATAGTTTATCATGAGGTGTATTCTAATAGTCTGGTCAATAGTTTATCATGAGGTGTATTCTAATAGTCTGGTCAACAGTTTATCATGAGGTGTATTCTAATAGTCTGGTCAACAGTTTATCATGAGGTGTATTCTAATAGTTAACTTTTCCTTGTTCAGCAAGGACTCTGAGAAGGTTCTTCAGATCACGTTGGTAGGATAGTCTCATCCAGTTTATTTTCCAGTGATTGCACATTCGCCTATGGAACGGAGGGTCATGGTAACTTATCCACTCGCCATTGCAGTCTCGATAGATATCCTGCACACCGACCTCTATAGCTCCACCCCCTGACGGGGATTTGCCCTGGTCTGGGATGAGCATTATATGTCCTTCACCTCCGACTCGTTAAAAGTCCTCATCCGAATCGAGGTGGGTAATTTCTGTTTTGATGTCCAGAAGCTCTTTTCGTTCATATGAAACGATGGCCGAAACAACATTATTTAAAATATATATGTTCGTCATCCTGCTGTGGTCTGTCCGACTGCAACAATGACAGACGTGGTGTAACCTTTGATCATAATGATGTGACTTTTCTATTAAAACTCCCTCTCTCTCCCAGGTGGTTATTGTCCTCCCTAACCTTCCTTCTTCTTTGAAACATTCCTCACTCTCAATTCAATTCAATTTAAATATAAGGGTTTTATTAACATGGGAAACATATGTTAACGTTGCCAAAGCAGGTGAAATAGATAATAAACTAAAGTGAAATTAACAATAAAAAATTAACAGTAAACATGACACTCAACAATGTTCCAAAATAATAAAGACATTTCAAGTGTCATATTTTGTCTATATAAAGTGTTATAATGATGTGCAAATGGTTAAAATACAAATGGGGAAATAAATCAACATAAATATATAGGTTGTATTTACATGGTGTTTGTTCTTCACTGGTTGACCTTTTCTTGTGACAACAGGTCACACATTGCTGCTGTGATGAACACTGTGGTATTTCACCCAGTAGATATGGGAGTTTATCAGGATTGGGTTTGTTTTTGAATTCTTTGTGGATCTGTGTAATCTGAGAGAAATATGTGTATAATATGGTTATACATTTGGCAGAAGGTTAGGAAGTGCAGCTCAGTTTCCACCTCATTTTGTGGGCAGTGTGCACATAGCCTGTCATCTCTTGAGAGCCAGGTCTGCCTACGGCGGCCTTTCTCAATAGCAAGGCTAAGCAGGTAGCCTAGCGGTTAGAGTGTTGGGCCAGTAACCGAAAGGTCACTGGTTCGAATACCCGAGCCGACAAGGTGAAAATCCTGTCTGTGTCCTTGAGCAAGGCACTTAACCCTAATTTGCTCCAAGGGCTGACCCTGTAGGTAGGCCGTCATTGTAAATATGAATTTGTTCTTAACTGACTAGCCTAGTTAAATAATAATAACAATTAATTTAATTAATACTCACCTAGTCTGTACAGATGTCCTTATGTTCAGTCACAGTGATCAGGCATTCTCTGTTTATGGCCAAATAGAATTATAGTTTGCATTCTTTCCAATGTGTCAAGTAATTCTCTTTTTGTTTTCACATGATTTGGTTGGGTCTGTTTGTGTTGTCCTGGAGCTCTGTGGGGTCTGTTTATTTTATTTTTTTTTATTATTTTTTTATTTAACCAGGTAGGTTTTATTTAACCTTTATTTAACCAGGTAGGCCAGTTGAGAACTAGTTCTCATTTGCAACTGCGACCTGACCAAGACAAAGCAAAGCAGTGCGACAAAAACAACACAGAGTTACACATTAAACAAACAGTCAAAAACACAATAGAAAATCTATATACAGAGTGCAAAATGCAGTAAGGTTAGGAGGTAGGACAATAAATAGACCATAGTGGTGATATAAATTACAGATTAGTATTAACACAGGAATGAAGGATGTGCAGATGATGATGTGCAAATAGAGATACTGGAGTTCAAAATGAGCTAAAATAACAATATGGGGATGAGGTAGTAGTGTGGGCTATTTACAGAAGGGCTATATACAGGTGCAGTGATCGATAAGCAGCTTTGACAGCTGATGCTTAAAGTTAGTGAGGGAGATAGGAACCTCCAGCTTCAATGATTTTTGCAATTCGTTCCAGTCATTGGCAGCAGAGAACTGGAAGGAATGGCGGCCAAAGGAGGTGTTGGCTTTGGGGGTGACCAGTGAGATATACCTGCTGGAGCGCATGCTACGGGTGGGTGTTGCTATAGTGACCAGTGAGCTGAGATAGGGCGGGGATTTACCTAATAAAGACTTATAGATGACCTGGAGCCAGTGGGTTTGGCGACGAATATATAATGAAGGCCAGCCAACGAGAGCATACAGGTCGCAGTGGTGGGTAGTATATGGGGCTTTGGTAACAAAACGGATGGCACTGTGATAGACTACATCCAATTTGCTGAGTAGAGTGTTGGAGGCTAGTTTGTAAATGACATCACCGAAATCAAGGATCGGTAGGATAGTCAGTTTTACAAGGGCAAGTTTGGCAGCATGAGTGAAGGAGGCTTTGTTGTGAAATAGGAAGCCGATTCTGGATTTAATTTTGGATTGGAGATGGTTGATGTGAGTCTGGAAGTTGAGTTTACAGTCTAACCAGACGCCTAGGTATTTGTAGGTGTCCACGTATTCTAAGTCGGATCCGTCAAGAGTAGTGATGATAGTCCGGTGGGCGGGTGCTGGCAGCGTTCGATAGAAAAGCATGCACTTAGTTTTACTAGCATTTAAGAGCAGTTGGAGGCCACGGAAGGAGTGTTGTATGGCGTTGAAGCTTGTTTGAAGGTTAGTAAACACAGTGTCCAAAGAGGGGCCAGATGTATACAGAATGGTGTCGTCTGCGTAGAGATGGATCAGAGAGTCACCAGCAGCGAGAGCGACATCGTTGATGTATATAGAGAAAAGGGTTGGCCCAAGAATTGAACCCTGTGGCACCCCCATAGAGACTGCCAGAGGATCGGACAATAGGCCCTCCGATTTGACACACTGAACTCTGTCTGCGAAGTAGTTGGAGAACCAGGCAAGGCAGTCACTTGAGAAACCAAGGCTGTTGAGTCTGCCAATAAGAATGTGATTGAACCAGCTGATATTAATTTGCACTGACAGGGGGCTGGATTGCTTTTTAATTACTGATAGTTTTCAGCTGTTGTCTTCGCTTTCCATGCCTTTTTGAACCTACCTTTCTTCATGTGTTCAATACTATTTCACATTATTACACAACTTAATTTCTGAACTTATTTGTTTTGGTTTCTTTGTATGTATGGGTTACTTGGGTTGTTACCAACATCTGGTGAAACTTTCATGTCAATAGCACCTTTGGAAATATATTTACTGAGAAAAATGGTGACGTGTTCAATACTTATTTCACCCGCTGTATGTTGAAGAGGGTGGGGCTTAAACTGCACACCTGTTGTTTGTGTAAAATTGATTTTATAATGTATGTTCTCTATCTCTCCCTCTCTCTCACTCTCTCTCTCTCTCCCTGTGTCTCTCAGAGCTGAGTTTGCTGCCGTCCTTCCTGTTACCCAGAAGCCTTCTGGACCTGCTGCAATGCCCCCTGGGACATTGTCACCGCTGCAGTCAGCCCATGTTTACCATCATCTACCCCAAACTGTTCCCCCTCAGAGAGACCGCCCTGGCTGGGGTACACCGCAGGTAACGAACCCTGACCTATAACCGCTGGGGTTACATCTTTCTCACTACTTTACTCCCTCTAATAGTCTCTCTCCTCTCTCTCTCCCCCTCCCTCTCTCTGCTCTCACTCTCTCTCCCTCTCTCTTTCTCCCCCTCCCTCTCTCTGCTCTCGCTCTCTCACTCTCTGCTCTCGCTCTCTCTCTCTCTCCCTCTCTCTGCTCTCGCTCTTTCTCTCTCTCCCTCTCTGCTCTCGCTCTCTCTCTTTCTCTCTCTCCCTCTCTCTCACGCTCTCTCTCTCTCTGTATCTCTCTGTCTCTCCAGAACCACAGTGAGTTTCGTGGCCTACTGCTGTTCCAGTCAGTGTGTTCAAACATTTGATCTGCAGCAATGACATCATGGTGCCTCCACCTCTTCCTCTTCCCTTCAGTCATCATCTCCTGCTCTGGTCTCCTGGATGAATGAAGGAATGATGGACAGAAGATAGATGTAGGATGGATGGATGAAGGACTGTGGGAGTCCTCCAGTCCTGAGCCTCTCAGAAGAACATGCATAGCCTCTGGACTGGTGGACATGAGGAACTGAACCTCTCAGAAGAACATGCATAGCCTCTGGACTGGTGGACATGAGGAACTGAACCTCTCAGGAGAACATGCATAGCCTCTGGACTGGTGGACATGAGGAACTGAACCTCTCAGGAGAACATGCATAGCCTCTGGACTGGTGGACATGAGGAACTGAACCTCTCAGGAGAACATGCATAGCCTCTGGACTGGTGGACATGAGGAACTGAACCTCTCAGGAGAACATGCATAGCCTCTGGACTGGTGGACATGAGGAACTGAACCTCTCAGGAGAACATGCATAGCCTCTGGACTGGTGGACATGAGGAACTGAACCTCTCAGGAGAACATGCATAGCCTCTGGACTGGTGGACATGAGGAACTGAACCTCTCAGGAGAACATGCATAGCCTCCAGTCCAGTCCAGTCCAGTCCCGTCTGTAATGGACGGTCTAATTGAAAGACAGACAATATTGGTATTAATAATCCACATCTGTGTGTTTCTCCTTAATGTCCAACAACTAACATGTCTTAATACAACGTGATCCTATGAGGTGTTTCTGCTTTCAGTTTGTTCCAACAACAACTCAGACTGTTCCAGTATGTTACTGCTGTGAACTCACAACTCTGTTCACCACCCAACCATTCACATGACAGACACATCAACACATCGCAATAACAATGAGTGAAGTGCCAAGTGCTTTTTGTCTTTCTAGAGGAAAATCTATTTTGATAATTTGTATGGATTTTTACATGGCACTGGATGACAAAAACTGTTTGAAGAATGTCACTTAGTCCATTGTAAACCTGTTGTAAATATGTAATACTGATAGGTGTGTTGCCCCCCAATCCAGCCCTAAGGACTGACAACATAATAGACACTAGTTATTAGGACTTACTTTCCTCAAGACACTTCAGTCTCTCCTCAGAGCACTAACACGTTTAGAAACTTTTGAAAATTGTTCTTTGAGGGCAATCTCTTTTTTTTTGCGAAAAAAAGTTAACTTCTGAAAAGTTCTGGTAACCTGAAGGATTTGAAACCACCTTTGTTTCCATTCAGTTTGAATGTAATTCACGCTTTGGTTATTTAACTGTAAAGATCTGCAGCCAGGAACTGAAGCTCAGCTCAGAAGTGTTTGGGCCCTACAGGACCAGACGGGCCCATCCTGGCTGTAGATCCATACAGCCAGCTCTGTCTTGGCTAGACTGTCTAAGAGACTGGGAGAATATCCATGACTGTCTGAACTACTTATGTCTGGCAACTTATTACCTATATAGTGCACTACTTTTGACCAGGGCTCATAGGGAACAGGGACAGGCCATATTAACATGTAACCCAACATTTTAATTTTTCATTTTATTTAACTAGGCAAGTCAGTTAAGAACAATGACAGCCTAGGAACAGTGGGTTAACTGCCCTGTTGAGGGGCAGAACTACAGATTTTTACCTTGTCAGCTCGGGGATTCCATCCAGCAACCTTTCGGTTACGGGCCCAACACTCTAACCACTCAGTTACCTGCCGCCCCGAAACATTAACAACTTGACGTTTGAAAAGTGGTTAATGTTTAGACTCCACCAGGGTTCTGTAGAATGTTGAGCCTCCAGCAGGGTTCTGTAGAATGTTGAGCCTCCAGCAGGGTTCTGTAGAATGTTGAGCCTCCAGCAGGGTTCTGTAGAATGTTGAGCCTCCACCAGGGTTCTGTAGAATGTTGAGCCTCCACCAGGGTTCTGTAGAATGTTGAGCTTCTCTTCCAGGGTTCTGTAGAATGTTGAGCTTCTCTTCCAGGGTTCTGTAGAATGTTGAGCTTCTCTTCCAGGGTTCTGTAGAATGTTGAGCTTCTCTTCCAGGGTTCTGTAGAATGTTGAGCTTCTCTTCCAGGGTTCTGTAGAATGTTGAGACTCCACCATTGGATTATAAAACCAGCAGCAAGATGTCTAAATGATGATTGTGTCTATAGCCACCTTATTCATTATGCACATTGTTTATTACATTGTTATATAGTTCATATTGTTATTACATGTTGTGTAATTAAAACGTGTTATGTAGTATTATAACATTGATTACTATATTGTGCAATTCATGATCAATTGATTTTATGTTAATGTCTGACAATAAACAATGTTTAACTTGATAGTTAAGAGGTGGTTTACTGCAGAATCCTCAAAGATTGCAAATGGAACGTTCCAGTTTAGTTCAGAGGTAGTAGAATGGTTGCATCTCTATCTCTCTGACAGACAGTTGCATTCAGTGCCTCTAGCGAAGTGCTTAATCAGTTTTTAGACCAGGGTTGGAGGTGCGTAATCTGTTTTTAGACCAGGGTTGGAGGTGCGTAATCTGTTTTTAGACCAGGGTTGGAGGGGCGTAATCTGTTTTTAGACTAGGGTTGGAGGGGCGTAATCTGTTTTTAGACCAGGGTTGGAGGGGCGTAATCTGTTTTTAGACCAGGGTTGGAGGGGCGTAATCTGTTTTTAGACCAGGGTGAGATTTGGCGGGATGTGTGGATTCTCCCTGCTACGTCAGGACAGGATACTCAACCTCACAGTAACAACCTGCCAAGCAACACTGAAGCATGCATGAGAGCACCAGCTGTTCCGGACAACTGTGATCACACTCTCTGTTGCCGATGTGAGTAAGACCTTTAAACAGGTCAACAGGTATTTAAAAGGTATTTCAGGTGGCCAATTGCAAGTTGTTGTTCTCTTTGACTCTCCTCTGAAGAGTGGCAACATGGGGGCCTCAAAACAACTCTCAAATGACCTGAAAACAAAGATTGTTCAACATTATGGTTTAGGGGAAGGCTACAAAAAGCTATCGCAGAGATGTAAGCTGTCAGTGTCCACTGTGAGGAACATAGTGAGGAAATGGAAGACCACAGGTACAGTTCTTGTTAAGGCCAGAAGTGGCAGGCCAAGTAAAATATCGGAGAGGCAAAGGCAAAGGAGGGTGAGAACGGTCAGAAATTGTCTAATTTCGTTTTGATGCATATTGCACATTTTCTGTTAATCCAATAAACCTCATTTCACTACTGAAATATTACCGTGTCCATCAGTTATTTAATAGATCAAAATGAAATTGCTGATCCAAACACCCAATTATTTATAAATGGAAATCATGGAAATTGTCAGGGGTGCCCAAACTTTTGCATACGACTATATACACAGTGACTACCATTGGCCGTACCCCTATTAGCCCTGATTATAAGTAGTGCACTATAAGGAATAGGGTGCCATTTGGGATACAGATCAGGATAGAGGTCACAGTCAGTCCCACCTTCACTAGTCTCCTGTCTGACCCCAACCCTAACCCTGTCTGACCCCAACCCTAACCCTGTCTGACCCCAACCCTAACCATGTCTGACCCTAACCCTGTCTGACCCCAACCCTAACCCTGTCTGACCCCAACCCTAACCCTGTCTGACCCCAACCCTAACCCTGTCTGACCCCAACCCTAACCCTGTCTGACCCCAACCCTAACCCTGTCTGACCCCAACCCTAACCATGTCTGACCCTAACCCTGTCTGACCCCAACCCTAACCCTGTCTGACCCTAACCCTAACCCTTTCTGACCCTAACCCTGTCTGACCCCAACCCTAACCCTGTCTGACCCCAACCCTAACCATGTCTGACCCTAACCCTGTCTGACCCCAACCCTAACCCTGTCTGACCCTAACCCTGTCTGACCCCAACCCTAACCCTGTCTGACCCCAACCCTAACCCTTTCTGACCCTAACCCTTTCTGACCCCAACCCTAACCCTGTTTGACCCCAACCCTAACCATGTCTGACCCCAACCCTAACCATGTCTGACCCCAACCCTAACCATGTCTGACCCCAATCCTAACCATGTCTGACCCCAACCCTGTCTGACCCCAACCCTGTCTGACCACAACCCTAACCCTGTCTGATCCCAACCCTAACCCTGTCTGACCCCAACCCTTTCTGACCCCAACCCTAACCCTGTCTGACCCCAACCCTAACCCTGTCTGATCCCAACCCTAACCCTGTCTGACCCCAACCCTTTCTGACCCCAACCCTAACCCTTTCTGACCCCAACCCTAACCCTGTCTGACCCCAACCCTAACCCTGTCTGACCCCAACCCTAACCCTTTCTGACCCCAACCCTAACCCTGTCTGACCCCAACCCTTTCTGACCCCAACCCTTTCTGACCCCAACCCTAACCCTGTCTGACCCCAACCCTAACCCTGTCTGACCCCAACCCTAACCCTGTCTGACCCCAACCCTAAACCTGTCTGACCCCAACCCTAACCCTTTCTGACCCCAACCCTGTCTGACCCCAACCCTAACCCTGTCTGACCCCAACCCTAACCCTGTCTGACCCCAATTCCAACCCTAACCATCTCTGACCCTATCCCTCTGACCCCAACCCTAACCCTGTCTGACCTCAATCCTAACCCTGTCTGACCTTAACCCCAATAGAGTATTAGGTATGTCTGGACCTGCTGTCATTATGATCCACTAGTAGAGTATTAGGTATGTCTGGACCTGCTGTCATTATAGATTTATAAAATGTCTTTGTCAAGCAGCTACAACAAAACACAGGACAGGTGCAAAATGCCAGAATGAAAATACACAAAAGACAGATACAAGAAGTCTGGAGTGCAAAAAGCTATAAAAAGTCATTGCATAGTATGGGTTAATTGCTGAATATGTACACTATACATTGTTAGTGTACATATTGATAAAAAATGATCAAAATATTGCAAGTTGATATAGATAAATAAGGAGTATTTGCATGGTTAACTATACTATACAGGTCGATGGCAGAGAAATACTTCAATAGCTAAAAGTGTGTATGATATGAGCGAGGGTAATAATAGTTTACTTAATATAAGTAAAATTAGAGTTAAATTAACTGTACAGGTAAATGTACTTTATTGCTGTAATTACATATAATTAAACAATACAAGTGACTACATTTATAATAGCCAAATGGCATTTTCCTGCCATACACCTAGGTCACTAGCTGGTTGAGAGAATGCCAAGTGTGTGCAAAGCTGTCATCAAGGAAGAATCTCAAATATAAAATATTTTGATTTGTTTAAGACTTTTTTTGGTTCCTATATGATTCCCTATGTGTTATTTCATAGTTTTGATGTATTCACTAGTATCCTACAATGTAGAAAGTAGTACAAAATAAAGAAAAAACATTGAATAGGTGTGTCCAAACTTTTGACTAGTACTGTATGTATATGTTCCATTAATTTCCTTAGGCTACATTATAAGAAATCTATTTGAATTACATGCACTGCATTAATATAATGTTGCTGTTATTGAGTTTAAATCATTCCTGAGTTGAGAAGCAGGTACGGGGAGTTTAACATGCAAGGACATGGAACAAGACAGGAACAGCGTCAAAACCCGGGCAAACAAACGACATACGACAATCACAATGAAGAGAGCTGGGAACAGACAGATATAGGGAAGGTAATGACAGTTAATACAGCCTTGGGGAACAGAGCTGGGAACAGACAGATATAGGGAAGGTAATGACAGTTAATACAGCCTTGGGGAACAGAGCTGGGAACAGACAGATATAGGGAAGGTAATGACAGTTAATACAGCCTTGGGGAACAGAGCTGGGAACAGACAGATATAGGGAAGGTAATGACAGTTAATACAGCCTTGGGGAACAGAGCTGGGAACAGACAGATATAGGGAAGGTAATGACAGTTAATACAGCCTTGGGGAACAGAGCTGGGAACAGACAGATATAGGGAAGGTAATGACAGTTAATACAGCCTTGGGGAACAGAGCTGGGAACAGACAGATATAGGGAAGGTAATGACAGTTAACACAGCCTTGGGGAACAGAGCTGGGAACAGACAGATATAGGGAAGGTAATGACAGTTAACACAGCCTTGGGGAACAGAGCTGGGAACAGACAGATATAGGGAAGGTAATGACAGTTAACACAGCCTTGGGGAACAGAGCTGGGAACAGACAGATATAGGGAAGGTAATGACAGTTAACACAGCCTTGGGGAACAGAGCTGGGAACAGACAGATATAGGGAAGGTAATGACAGTTAACACAGCCTTGGGGAACAGAGCTGGGAACAGACAGATATAGGGAAGGTAATGACAGTTAACACAGCCTTGGGGAACAGAGCTGGGAACAGACAGATATAGGGAAGGTAATGACAGTTAACACAGCCTTGGGGAACAGAGCTGGGAACAGACAGATATAGGGAAGGTAATGACAGTTAACACAGCCTTGGGGAACAGAGCTGGGAACAGACAGATATAGGGAAGGCAATGACAGTTAACACAGCCTTGGGGAACAGAGCTGGGAACAGACAGATATAGGGAAGGCAATGACAGTTAACACAGCCTTGGGGAACAGAGCTGGGAACAGACAGATATAGGGAAGGTAATGACAGTTAACACAGCCTTGGGGAACAGAGCTGGGAACAGACAGATATAGGGAAGGTAATGACAGTTAACACAGCCTTGGGGAACAGAGCTGGGAACAGACAGATATAGGGAAGGTAATGACAGTTAACACAGCCTTGGGGAACAGAGCTGGGAACAGACAGATATAGGGAAGGTAATGACAGTTAACACAGCCTTGGGGAACAGAGCTGGGAACAGACAGATATAGGGAAGGTAATGACAGTTAACACAGCCTTGGGGAACAGAGCTGGGAACAGACAGATATAGGGAAGGTAATGACAGTTAACACAGCCTTGGGGAACAGAGCTGGGAACAGACAGATATAGGGAAGGTAATGACAGTTAACACAGCCTTGGGGAACAGAGCTGGGAACAGACAGATATAGGGAAGGTAATGACAGTTAACACAGCCTTGGGGAACAGAGCTGGGAACAGACAGATATAGGGAAGGTAATGACAGTTAATACAGCCTTGGGGAACAGAGCTGGGAACAGACAGATATAGGGAAGGTAATGACAGTTAATACAGCCTTGGGGAACAGAGCTGGGAACAGACAGATATAGGGAAGGTAATGACAGTTAATACAGCCTTGGGGAACAGAGCTGGGAACAGACAGATATAGGGAAGGTAATGACAGTTAATACAGCCTTGGGGAACAGAGCTGGGAACAGACAGATATAGGGAAGGTAATGACAGTTAACACAGCCTTGGGGAACAGAGCTGGGAACAGACAGATATAGGGAAGGTAATGACAGTTAACACAGCCTTGGGGAACAGAGCTGGGAACAGACAGATATAGGGAAGGTAATGACAGTTAACACAGCCTTGGGGAACAGAGCTGGGAACAGACAGATATAGGGAAGGTAATGACAGTTAACACAGCCTTGGGGAACAGAGCTGGGAACAGACAGATATAGGGAAGGTAATGACAGTTAACACAGCCTTGGGGAACAGAGCTGGGAACAGACAGATATAGGGAAGGTAATGACAGTTAACACAGCCTTGGGGAACAGAGCTGGGAACAGACAGATATAGGGAAGGTAATGACAGTTAACACAGCCTTGGGGAACAGAGCTGGGAACAGACAGATATAGGGAAGGTAATGACAGTTAACACAGCCTTGGGGAACAGAGCTGGGAACAGACAGATATAGGGAAGGTAATGACAGTTAACACAGCCTTGGGGAACAGAGCTGGGAACAGACAGATATAGGGAAGGTAATGACAGTTAATACAGCAGTGGGGAACAGACAGATATAGGGAAGGTATAGTTAACCATCCAACATCCACCAATGTATAGTGTACATATTCAGCCAACCACTCATACTATGCAATGTCTTTTTATAGCTTTTTTTGCACTCCAGATATCCTGTATTTCTATACTTGTTCATACTGCCGCTCTATGTATCATGTACCGTGTATCTGTCTTTTGTGTACTTTCGTTGTGGCATTTTGCACCTGCCCTGTGTTTTGTTGTAGCTGCTTAACAAATAAATTTCTCCTCGGGGATCAATAAAGTACCTATCTATCTATCTATCTATCTATCTATCTATCTATCTATCTATCTATCTATCTATCTATCTATCTATCTATCTATCTATCTATCTATCTATCTATCTATCTATCTATCTAATAAGAATGTGGTGATTGACAGAGTCGAAAGCCTTGGCCAGGTCGATGAAGACGGCTGCACAGTTCTGTCTTCTACTGTACTGTCATATGCAGCTTTGTGTCTGTGTCCTCTGTAGCTCAGCCCACATTTACCAATAACTTTAACTACGTTAATCACACGTTCCATGACCTGCCTCCTCTTTCTGACCTGGTCTCGTTTTCCCAGAGCTGTATATTATTGTAGTAACTTGTAATGCTGGTACTAACAGTGCTAATGATCTTTGTCATTGTCTGTGATGTGTCACACAGACTACTGTGTTAAGTGTAGCCTGTTTCACTGTACAGTGTATGACCGAATGCTGCCAAGTCCATAGTCTAGGTTTACTATTTTTTACTAGTTGAAACATATTGCCTTCAATGTCATATTATGATCACTATGTTGCACTCATTGCTATGATATAATTCCACCACGAAGACGTAAGACGTGTAAACTGTTTATCCTACCGGCCGTTGTGTCGCTATTATCAGCCATTCTACTTAGCTAGCCATGCTGGGTGTCAGTGTGTGTTTTCTCCTTATTTATTTATTTATTCTGTTTTATTCTCTCCCTCTCTGTTCCACCTTTCCTTTCTGACCGTCCATTTCTCCGTGTGACTTGTCTAAAATGTTATCGGTAGAGAAGCAGGTAGACGGCTGCTATGTGTCTAAAATGTTATCGGTAGAGAAGCAGGTAGACGGCTGCTATGTGTGTCATGAAGAGACCTGATGCGTGGATTCTCTGTCAACTCATTCCTACTTGCTACATTATCGCTGGTCAAGTTGACTATTCACAGCAGGACAAAACGACCCTAAGTCCACCGGGAAATGTCCCGGTGCTCCCGATGGCCAGTCCGCCACTGACTACTACTATTACTACTACTAATATTATTAATATCACTACTACTATTACTACTACTAACAGTATTAATATCACTACTACTATTACTACTACTAATATTATTAATATCACTACTACTATTACTACTACTAATATTATTAATATCACTACTACTATTACTACTACTAACAGTATTAATATCACTACTACTATTACTACTACTAATATTATTAATATCCCTACTACTATTACTACTACTAATATTATTAATATCACTACTACTATTACTACTACTAATATTATTAATATCACTACTACTATTACTACTACTAATATTATTAATATCCCTACTACTATTACTACTACTAATATTATTAATATCACTACTACTATTACTACTACTAATATTATTAATATCACTACTACTATTACTACTACTAATATTATTAAAATCACTACTACTATTACTACTACTAATATTATTAATATCACTACTACTATTACTACTACTAATATTATTAATATCAATACTACTATTACTACTACCAATATTATTAATATCACTACTACTATTACTACTAATAATATTATTATTAATATCACTACTACTATTACTACTACTAATATTATTAATATCCCTACTACTATTACTACTACTAATATTATTAATATCACTACTACTATTACTACTACTAATATTATTAATATCACTACTACTATTACTACTACTAATATTATTAATATCCCTACTACTATTACTACTACTAATATTATTAATATCACTTCTACTATTACTACTACTAATATTATTAATATCCCTACTACTATTACTACTACTAATTTTATTAATATTCCTACTACTATCACTACTACTAATATTATTAATATCAATACTACTATTACTACTACTAATATTATTAATATCACTACTACTATTACTACTAATAATATTATTATTAATATCACTACTACTATTACTACTACTAATATTATTAATATCCCTACTACTATTAGTACTACTAATATTAATATCACTACTACTATTACTACTACTAATATTATTAATATCACTACTACTATTACTACTAATAATATTATTAATATCACTACTACTATTACTACTACTGATATTATTAATATCACTACTACTATTACTACTACTGATATTATTAATATCCCTACTACTATTACTACTACTAATATTATTAATATCCCTACTACTATTACTACTACTAATATTATTAATATCACTACTACTATTACTACTACTAATATTATTAATATCACTACTACTATTACTACTACTAATATTATTAATATCACTACTACTACTATTACTACTACTAATATTATTAATATCCCTACTACTATTACTACTACTACTATTATTAATATCACTACTATTACTACTACTACTATTATTAATATCACTACTATTATTACTACTACTAATATTATTAATATCCCTACTACTATTACGACTAATAATATTATTAATATCCCTACTACTATTACTACTACTAATATTATTAAAATCCCTACTACTATTACTACTACTAATATTATTAATATCCCTACTACTATTACTACTACTAATATTATTAATATCACTACGACTAATAATATTATTAATATCCCTACTACTATTACTACTACTAATATTATTAATATCACTACTACTATTACTACTACTGATATTATTAATATCACTACTACTACTATTACTACTACTGATATTATTAATATCCCTACTACTATTACTACTACTAATATTATTAATATCCCTACTACTATTACTACTAATAATATTATTAATATCACTACTACTATTACTACTAATAATATTATTAATATCACTACTACTATTACTACTAATAATATTATTAATATCACTACTACTATTACTACTACTAATATTATTAATATCCCTACTACTATTACTACTACTAATATTATTAATATCACTACTACTATTACTACTACCAATATTATTAATATCCCTACTACTATTACTACTACTAATATTATTAATATCACTACTACTATTACTACTAATAATATTATTAATATCACTACTACTATTACTACTAATAATATTATTAATATCACTACTACTATTACTACTACTAGTAGAAACCATAGTATTTGTCTGATGGCATTGTGAACTCTCTCCGAGCAGGGCCAACACGCCCTCATTAGACTCAGTACAAAGTCCTATTTAACCTTTAACCCTACAGCCACAGAGTCATCATCCCTATGAAGGATTAACCTACATACACACTCATTACCAGACTGACAGTAGTACACACATCAGATTACACACAAACACAGAAGAACACAGCAGATTAAGGGTGTCTTGTGGAAACCGTTGACATCATATTGACTCCATTACACCACCTGACATGACAGACAGCAGCCTGATCAGTTGGACCCTGATGCTCTCTTACAAGAACATGACTTTAGAACAAAGTAACACAATAGCATTCACTTTCATATCATATACTTGTTTAGTAGCTCCACCCTGGTTCAGTGGTTTAAGACCCTGTATCTCAGTGTTAGAGGAGTCACTACAGACAACCTGGTTCAGTGGTCTAAGACACTGCATCTCAGTGTTAGAGGAGTCACTACAGACAACCTGGTTCAGTGGTCTAAGACACTGCATCTCAGTACTAGAGGAGTCACTACAGACAACCTGATTCAGTGGTCTAAGACACTGCATCTCAGTGTTAGAGTCACTACAGACAACCTGGTTCAGTGGTCTAAGACACTGTATCTCAGTGTTAGAGTCACTACAGACAACCTGGTTCAGTGGTTTAAGACCCTGTATCTCAGTGTTAGAGTCACTACAGACAACCTGGTTCAGTGGTTTAAGACCCTGCATCTCAGTGTTAGAGGAGTCACTACAGACAACCTGGTTCAGTGGTCTAAGACCGTGTATCTCAGTGTTAGAGGAGTCACTACAGACAACCTGGTTCAGTGAATTAAGACCCTGTATCTCAGTGTTAGAGTCACTACAGACAACCTGGTTCAGTGGTTTAAGACACTGTATCTCAGTGTTAGAGTCACTACAGACAACCTGGTTCAGTGGTTTAAGACACTGCATCTCAGTGTTAGAATCACTACAGACAACCTGGTTCAGTGGTTTAAGACCCTGTATCTCAGTGTTAGAGTCACTACAGACAACCTGGTTCAGTGGTTTAAGACACTGTATCTCAGTGTTAGAGTCACTACAGACAACCTGGTTCAGTGGTTTAAGACACTGCATCTCAGTGTTAGAATCACTACAGACAACCTGGTTCAGTGGTTTAAGACCCTGTATCTCAGTGTTAGAGTCACTACAGACAACCTGGTTCAGTGGTTTAAGACACTGTATCTCAGTGCTAGAGGAGTCACTACAGACAACCTGGTTCAGTGGTCTAAGACACTGCATCTCAGTACTAGAGGAGTCACTACAGACAACCTGGTTCAGTGGTTTAAGACCTTGTATCTCAGTGTTAGAGGAGTCACTACTGACAACCTGGTTCAGTGGTCTAAGACACTGCATCTCAGTGTTAGAGGAGTCACTACAGACAACCTGGTTCAGTGGTCTAAGACCCTGCATCTCAGTGTTGGAGGAGTCACTACAGACAACCTGGTTCAGTGGTCTAAGACACTGTATCTCAGTGTTAGAGGAGTCACTACAGACAACCTGGTTCAGTGGTCTAAGACACTGCATCTCAGTGTTAGAGTCACTACAGACAACCTGGTTCAGTGGTCTAAGACACTGCATCTCAGTGCTAGAGGAGTCACTACAGACAACCTGGTTCAGTGGTCTAAGACACTGCATCTCAGTACTAGAGGAGTCACTACAGACAACCTGGTTCAGTGGTCTAAGACACTGTATCTCAGTGTTAGATGAGTCACTACAGACAACCTGGTTCAGTGGTCTAAGACACTGCATCTCAGTGTTAGAGTAACTACAGACAACCTGGTTCAGTGGTCTAAGACACTGCATCTCAGTACTAGAGGAGTCACTACAGACAACCTGGTTCAGTGGTCTAAGACACTGCATCTCAGTGTTAGAGGAGTCACTACATACAACCTGGTTCAGTGATCTAAGACACTGCATCTCAGTGTTAGAGTCACTACAGACACCCTGGTTCAGTGGTCTAAGACCCTGTATCTCAGTGTTAGAGGAGTCACTACAGACAACCTGGTTCAGTGGTCTAAGACCCTGCATCTCAGTGTTAGAGGAGTCACTACAGACAACCTGGTTCAGTGGTCTAAGACACTGTATCTCAGTGTTAGAGGAGTCACTACAGACAACCTGGTTCAGTGGTCTAAGACACTGCATCTCAGTGTTAGAGTCACTACAGACAACCTGGTTCAGTGGTCTAAGACACTGCATCTCAGTGCTAGAGGAGTCACTACAGACAACCTGGTTCAGTGGTCTAAGACACTGCATCTCAGTACTAGAGGAGTCACTACAGACAACCTGGTTCAGTGGTCTAAGACACTGTATCTCAGTGTTAGATGAGTCACTACAGACAACCTGGTTCAGTGGTCTAAGACACTGCATCTCAGTGTTAGAGTCACTACAGACAACCTGGTTCAGTGTTCTAAGACCCTGCATCTCAGTGCTAGAGGAGTCACTACAGACAACCTGGTTCAGTGGTCTAAGACACTGCATCTCAGTACTAGAGGAGTCACTACAGACAACCTGGTTCAGTGGTCTAAGACACTGCATCTCAGTGCTAGAGGAGTCACTACAGACAACCTGGTTCAGTGGTCTAAGACACTGGATCTCAGTGCTAGAGGAGTCACTACAGACAACCTGGTTCAGTGGTCTAAGACACTGCATCTCAGTGCTAGAGGAGTCACTACAGACAACCTGGTTCAGTGGTCTAAGACATTGCATCTCAGTGTTAGAGGAGTCACTACAGACAACCTGGTTCAGTGGTCTAAGACACTGCATCTCAGTGCTAGAGGAGTCACTACAGACAACCTGGTTCAATGGTTTAAGACACTGTATCTCAGTGTTAGAGTCACTACAGACAACCTGGTTCAGTGGTTTAAGACCCTGTATCTCAGTGTTAGAGGAGTCACTACATACAACCTGGTTCAGTGGTTTAAGACCCTGTATCTCAGTGTTAGAGTCACTACAGACAACCTGGTTCAGTGGTCTAAGCCCCTGTATCTCAGTGTTAGAGGAGTTACTACAGACAACCTGGTTCAATGGTCTAAGACACTATCTCAGTGTTAGAGGAGTCACTACAGACAACCTGGTTCAGTGGTCTAAGACCCTGTATCTCAGTGTTAGAGGAGTCACTACAGACAACCTGGTTCAGTGGTTTAAGACCCTGTATCTCAGTGTTAGAGTCACTACAGACAACCTGGTTCAGTGGTCTAAGCCCCTGTATCTCAGTGTTAGAGGAGTTACTACAGACAACCTGGTTCAGTGGTCTAAGACACTATCTCAGTGTTAGAGGAGTCACTACAGACAACCTGGTTCAGTGGTCTAAGACCCTGTATCTCAGTGTTAGAGGAGTCACTACAGACAACCTGGTTCAGTGGTTTAAGACCCTGTATCTCAGTGTTAGAGTCACTACAGACAACCTGGTTCAGTGGTTTAAGACCCTGTATCTCAGTGTTAGAGTCACTACAGACAACCTGGTTCAGTGGTTTAAGACACTGTATCTCAGTGTTAGAGTCACTACAGACAACCTGGTTCAGTGGTTTAAGATACTGCATCTCAGTGTTAGAGTCACTACAGACAACCTGGTTCAGTGGTTTAAGACCCTGTATCTCAGTGTTAGAGGAGTCACTACAGACAACCTGGTTCAGTGGTTTAAGACCCTGTATCTCAGTGTTAGAGTCACTACAGACAACCTGGTTCAGTGGTTTAAGACCCTGTATCTCAGTGTTAGAGTCACTACAGACAACCTGGTTCAGTGGTTTAAGACACTGTATCTCAGTGTTAGAGTCACTACAGACAACCTGGTTCAGTGGTTTAAGACACTGCATCTCAGTGTTAGAGTCACTACAGACAACCTGGTTCAGTGGTTTAAGACCCTGTATCTCAGTGTTAGAGGAGTCACTACAGACAACCTGGTTCAGTGGTTTAAGACCCTGTATCTCAGTGTTAGAGTCACTACAGACAACCTGGTTCAGTGGTCTAAGACCCTGTATCTCAGTGTTAGAGGAGTCACTACAGACAAACTGGTTCAGTGGTCTAAGACACTACATGTCATTGTTAGAGGAATCACTACAGACAACCTGGTTCAGTGGTCTAAGACCCTGTATCTCAGTGTTAGAGGAGTCACTACAGACAACCTGGTTCAGTGGTTTAAGACCCTGTATCTCAGTGTTAGAGTCACTACAGACAAGCTGGTTTAGTGGTCTAAGACCCTGTATCTCAGTGTTAGAGTCACTACAGACAACCTGGTTCAGTGGTCTAAGACACTGCATCTCAGTGTTAGAGGAGTCACTACAGACAACCTGGTTCAGTGGTCTAAGACACTGCATCTCAGTGCTAGAGGAGTCACTACAGACAACCTGGTTCAGTGGTCTAAGACACTGCATCTCAGTGTTAGAGGCGTCACTACAGACAACCTGGTTCAGTGGTCTAAGACACTGCATCTCAGTGCTAGAGGAGTCACTACAGACAACCTGGTTCAGTGGTCTAAGACACTGCATCTCAGTGTTAGAGGAGTCACTACAGACAACCTGGTTCAGTGGTCTAAGACACTTTATCTCAGTACTAGAGGAGTCACTACAGACAACCTGGTTCAGTGGTCTAAGACACTGCATCTCAGTGCTAGAGGAGTCACTACAGACAACCTGGTTCAGTGTTCTAAGACACTTCATCTCAGTGCTAGAGGAGTCACTACAGACAACCTGGTTCAGTGGTCTAAGACACTGCATCTCAGTGCTAGAGGAGTCACTACAGACAACCTGGTTCAATGGTCTAAGACACTGCATCTCAGTGTTAGAGGAGTCACTACAGACAACCTGGTTCAGTGGTCTAAGACACTGCATCTCAGTGCTAGAGGAGTCACTACAGACAACCTGGTTCAGTGGTTTAAGACCCTGTATCTCAGTGTTAGAGTCACTACAGACAACCTGGTTCAGTGGTTTAAGACCCTGTATCTCAGTGTTAGAGTCACTACAGACAACCTGGTTCAGTGGTTTAAGACACTGTATCTCAGTGTTAGAGTCACTACAGACAACCTGGTTCAGTGGTTTAAGATACTGCATCTCAGTGTTAGAGTCACTACAGACAACCTGGTTCAGTGGTTTAAGACCCTGTATCTCAGTGTTAGAGGAGTCACTACAGACAACCTGGTTCAGTGGTTTAAGACCCTGTATCTCAGTGTTAGAGTCACTACAGACAACCTGGTTCAGTGGTTTAAGACCCTGTATCTCAGTGTTAGAGTCACTACAGACAACCTGGTTCAGTGGTTTAAGACACTGTATCTCAGTGTTAGAGTCACTACAGACAACCTGGTTCAGTGGTCTAAGACACTGCATCTCAGTGTTAGAGGAGTCACTACAGACAACCTGGTTCAGTGGTCTAAGACACTGCATCTCAGTGCTAGAGGAGTCACTACAGACAACCTGGTTCAGTGGTCTAAGACACTGCATCTCAGTGTTAGAGGCGTCACTACAGACAACCTGGTTCAGTGGTCTAAGACACTGCATCTCAGTGCTAGAGGAGTCACTACAGACAACCTGGTTCAGTGGTCTAAGACACTGCATCTCAGTGTTAGAGGAGTCACTACAGACAACCTGGTTCAGTGGTCTAAGACACTTTATCTCAGTACTAGAGGAGTCACTACAGACAACCTGGTTCAGTGGTCTAAGACACTGCATCTCAGTGCTAGAGGAGTCACTACAGACAACCTGGTTCAGTGTTCTAAGACACTTCATCTCAGTGCTAGAGGAGTCACTACAGACAACCTGGTTCAGTGGTCTAAGACACTGCATCTCAGTGCTAGAGGAGTCACTACAGACAACCTGGTTCAATGGTCTAAGACACTGCATCTCAGTGTTAGAGGAGTCACTACAGACAACCTGGTTCAGTGGTCTAAGACACTGCATCTCAGTGCTAGAGGAGTCACTACAGACAACCTGGTTCAGTGGTTTAAGACCCTGTATCTCAGTGTTAGAGTCACTACAGACAACCTGGTTCAGTGGTTTAAGACCCTGTATCTCAGTGTTAGAGTCACTACAGACAACCTGGTTCAGTGGTTTAAGACACTGTATCTCAGTGTTAGAGTCACTACAGACAACCTGGTTCAGTGGTTTAAGATACTGCATCTCAGTGTTAGAGTCACTACAGACAACCTGGTTCAGTGGTTTAAGACCCTGTATCTCAGTGTTAGAGGAGTCACTACAGACAACCTGGTTCAGTGGTTTAAGACCCTGTATCTCAGTGTTAGAGTCACTACAGACAACCTGGTTCAGTGGTTTAAGACCCTGTATCTCAGTGTTAGAGTCACTACAGACAACCTGGTTCAGTGGTTTAAGACACTGTATCTCAGTGTTAGAGTCACTACAGACAACCTGGTTCAGTGGTTTAAGACACTGCATCTCAGTGTTAGAGTCACTACAGACAACCTGGTTCAGTGGTTTAAGACCCTGTATCTCAGTGTTAGAGGAGTCACTACAGACAACCTGGTTCAGTGGTTTAAGACCCTGTATCTCAGTGTTAGAGTCACTACAGACAACCTGGTTCAGTGGTCTAAGACCCTGTATCTCAGTGTTAGAGGAGTCACTACAGACAAACTGGTTCAGTGGTCTAAGACACTACATGTCATTGTTAGAGGAATCACTACAGACAACCTGGTTCAGTGGTCTAAGACCCTGTATCTCAGTGTTAGAGGAGTCACTACAGACAACCTGGTTCAGTGGTTTAAGACCCTGTATCTCAGTGTTAGAGTCACTACAGACAAGCTGGTTTAGTGGTCTAAGACCCTGTATCTCAGTGTTAGAGTCACTACAGACAACCTGGTTCAGTGGTCTAAGACACTGCATCTCAGTGTTAGAGGAGTCACTACAGACAACCTGGTTCAGTGGTCTAAGACACTGCATCTCAGTGCTAGAGGAGTCACTACAGACAACCTGGTTCAGTGGTCTAAGACACTGCATCTCAGTGTTAGAGGCGTCACTACAGACAACCTGGTTCAGTGGTCTAAGACACTGCATCTCAGTGCTAGAGGAGTCACTACAGACAACCTGGTTCAGTGGTCTAAGACACTGCATCTCAGTGTTAGAGGAGTCACTACAGACAACCTGGTTCAGTGGTCTAAGACACTTTATCTCAGTACTAGAGGAGTCACTACAGACAACCTGGTTCAGTGGTCTAAGACACTGCATCTCAGTGCTAGAGGAGTCACTACAGACAACCTGGTTCAGTGTTCTAAGACACTTCATCTCAGTGCTAGAGGAGTCACTACAGACAACCTGGTTCAGTGGTCTAAGACACTGCATCTCAGTGCTAGAGGAGTCACTACAGACAACCTGGTTCAATGGTCTAAGACACTGCATCTCAGTGTTAGAGGAGTCACTACAGACAACCTGGTTCAGTGGTCTAAGACACTGCATCTCAGTGCTAGAGGAGTCACTACAGACAACCTGGTTCAGTGGTCTAAGACACTGCATCTCAGTGCTAGAGGAGTCACTACAGACAACCTGGTTCAGTGGTCTAAGACACTGCATCTCAGTGCTAGAGGAGTCACTACAGACAACCTGGTTCAGTGGTCTAAGACACTGCATCTCAGTGTTAGAGGAGTCACTACAGACAACCTGGTTCAGTGGTCTAAAACACTGCATCTCAGTGCTAGAGGAGTCACTACAGACAACCTGGTTCAGTGGTCTAAGACATTGCATCTCAGTGTTAGAGGAGTCACTACAGACAACCTGGTTCAGTGGTCTAAGACACTGCATCTCAGTGCTAGAGGAGTCACTACAGACAACCTGGTTCAGTGGTCTAAGACACTGCATCTCAGTGCTAGAGGAGTCACTACAGACAACCTGGTTCAGTGGTCTAAGACACTGCATCTCAGTGTTAGAGGAGTCACTACAGACAACCTGGTTCAGTGGTCTAAGACACTGCATCTCAGTGCTAGAGGAGTCACTACAGACAACCTGGTTCAGTGGTCTAAGACACTGCATCTCAGTGCTAGAGGAGTCACTACAGACAACCTGGTTCAGTGGTCTAAGACACTGCATCTCAGTGCTAGAGGAGTCACTACAGACAACCTGGTTCAGTGGTCTAAGACACTGCATCTCAGTGTTAGAGGAGTCACTACAGACAACCTGGTTCAGTGGTCTAAAACACTGCATCTCAGTGCTAGAGGAGTCACTACAGACAACCTGGTTCAGTGGTCTAAGACCCTGCATCTCAGTGTTAGAGGCGTCACTACAGACAACCTGGTTCAGTGGTCTAAGACCCTGCATCTCAGTGCTAGAGGAGTCACTACAGACAACCTGGTTCAGTGGTCTAAGACCCTGCATCTCAGTGTTAGAGGCGCCACTACAGACAACCTGGTTCAGTGGTCTAAGACACTGCATCTCAGTGCTAGAGGAGTCACTACAGACAACCTGGTTCAGTGGTCTAAGACACTGCATCTCAGTGCTAGAGGAGTCACTACAGACAACCTGGTTCAGTGGTCTAAGACACTGCATCTCAGTACTAGAGGAGTCACTACAGACAACCTGGTTCAGTGGTCTAAGACACTGCATCTCAGTGCTAGAGGAGTCACTACAGACAACCTGGTTCAGTGGTCTAAGACACTGCATCTCAGTGTTAGAGGAGTCACTACAGACAACCTGGTTCAGTGGTCTAAAACACTGCATCTCAGTGCTAGAGGAGTCACTACAGACAACCTGGTTCAGTGGTCTAAGACATTGCATGTTAGTGTTAGAGGAGTCACTACAGACAACCTGGTTCAGTGGTCTAAGACAATTTATCTCAGTACTAGAGGAGTCACTACAGACAACCTGGTTCAGTGGTCTAAGACACTGCATCTCAGTGCTAGAGGAGTCACTACAGACAACCTGGTTCAGTGGTCTAAGACACTGCATCTCAGTGCTAGAGGAGTCACTACAGACAACCTGGTTCAGTGATCTAAGACACTGCATCTCAGTGTTAGAGGAGTCACTACAGACAACCTGGTTCAGTGGTCTAAGACCCTGCATCTCAGTACTAGAGGAGTCACTACAGACACCCTGGTGCATCTCAGTACTCATACTTTACAGTGTCCTCCACTAATATTGGCACCCTTGATAAATATACTGTACAGTGTCCTCCACTAATATTGGCACCCTTGGTAAATATACTGTACAGTGTCCTCCACTAATATTGGCACCCTTGGTAAATATACTGTACAGTGTCCTCCATTAATATTGGCACACTTGGTAAATATACTGTACAGTGTCCTCCACTAATATTGGCACCCTTGGTAAATATACTTTACAGTGCCCTCCACTAATATTGGCACCCTTGGTAAATATACTGTACAGTGTCCTCCACTAATATTGGCACCCTTGGTAAATATACTTTACAGTGCCCTCCACTAATATTGGCACCCTTGGTAAATGTGAGCACAACAGGCTGTGGAGAAAACGTCTTGTTTATCCTCTTGGTTTCATTCAAAATATTCACTAAAATCTTTAATTAAAGTAAAATAATTAAAATAAAAAATGATTTTAATAAAAGCGAGGTGCAAGCTTGTGGACTCTCCTCTTCTATGGGTTTAGGTCAGGGGACTGGGGTGGCCATGGCAACCTTGATTCTGTGGTCAGTGAACCATTTTTGTGTGAATTTTGTGGTGTGCTTTGGATCAATATCCTGCTGGAAGATCTGACCACGGCCCAGTTTAAGCTTCCTAGCAGAGACAGTCAGGTTTTGATTTAATATCTGCTGGTACTTGAGCCCATGATATCATGTATCCTAACAAGTTGTCCAGGGCCTTTGGAAGAAAAACAGACCCACAACATCAAAGATCCACCACCATACTTCACAGTGGGGATGAGGTACTTTTCTGCATGGCTATCTTTCTGTCTACACCAAACCCACCTCTGGAGTTTGTTTCCAAAAAGCTCTATTTTGGTCACATCTAACCATAGAACCCGGTCCCATTGAAAGTACCAGTAACGTTTGGCAAACCTTAGGCGCTTGAGTATGTTGTTTGATGACAGCAAAGGCTTTTTTATGGCAACCCTCCCAAACAACGTGTGGTTATATAGGTGATGTCAGATCGTAGTTTTGGAGACTTTCTGACCCAAAGACACAACTAACGTCTGCAATTCTCCAGCTGTGATCCTTGGAGATTTTTGGCCCCTCGAACCATCCTCCTCACTGTGATTGGGGTCAATATAGACACACTTAATCTTCCAGTAATCTTAATCACTGTATTCTCGGGTGTTTCCCATAGTGATGGATGACTATGGGAACTTGGCCTGTGTGTCACCTCATATTTATATCCCAGTGAAACAGGAAGTCATGGGTTACCACTTAATGTGGTCTGAAAGGGAGGTGAGTTTGTTGGTGCCCAGATTTAGCTTCTCTAGAGCCTATCAATACTAGTATAATACTGTAATAGAACATTAACTAACAGTAGCCTATAAATACTAGTATAAAACTGTAATAGAACATTAACTAACAGTAGCCTATAAATACTAGTATAATACTGCAATAGTATATTAACTAACAGTAGCCTATAAATACTAGTATAATACTGTAATAGAACATTAACTAACAGTAGCCTATAAATACTAGTATAATACTGTAATAGAACATTAACTAACAGTAGCCTATAAATACTAGTATAATACTGTAATAGTATATTAACTAACAGTAGTCTATCAATACTAGTATAATACTGTAATAGGACATTAACTAACAGTAGCCTATAAATACTAGTATAATACTGTAATTGGATATTATATCAAGTCCTCAATTATTTACAACAGAGCACAGCTCCTGGATTTAGCACAAGCATCGCTGCTGCATCCCAGGGAAAAGTTAGATATTCCGGACAAGTTGAAAAGGCGACGGCGTGGACAGGGCGGGATTGAAGTGTAAAGCAAAGTTTAGGAAATACAAGTCGGCTATACCGTCTATCATTATGGGAAACGTGAGATCACTGCATAACAAGATGAAGGAGCTTCAGGGTCTGGTCCATGGACAAAGAGAATACCGGGAAGCTAGTCTATTGTGCTTTACCGAGACATGGTTGAATGATAACATCCCCATCGAGAACGTAACTATCGGAGGTTTCCAGACCATCAGAGCGGACAGGGATAGCGGCTTTATTAGTTAACAACAGATGGTGTAATCCGAGACATATTACTGTTAAGGAACAGTTTTGTAGCCCAGACATTGAGCTGTTAGCCGTTAGCCTGAGATCCTACTATTTGCCGAGGGAATTCACGGCGGCCAATGCTGTTATTGTTTACATCCCGCCCTCCATTGACGCAAACGCAGCGTGTGACGTCATCCACTCTGTTATCACGAGGTTACAGACAGCGCATCCCAGTGCTTTCTTTGCCATTTCTGGGGATTTTAACCATGCATCTCTCTCTTCAACGCTGCCCACGTTCAAACAGTTCGTGAAGTGCCCAACCAGGAATAATACAACTCTGGACTTGTTATATGCTAATGTGAAGGATGCATACAACTCCACTGCACCCCTCGGTAGATCGGATCACAACCTTGTCCACCTCACCCCACTCTACAGGCCTTTGGTCCAACAGCAGCCTGTGACCACTAGGACCATTAGGAGATGGTCCCCGGAGGCGAATGAGGTTGCACTGTGAGGGTTATGTTATTTTACTTCTCCAGTGCCTTCAACAGCATTCAGCCCCTGCTACTGGGTGAGAAGATGAGGAGGATGAAAGTGGAAGCACCCTTAGTCTCCTGGGTCACGGACTACCTGACCGGTAGGCCACAATTTGTGAGACTACAGAGCTGTGTGTCAGAACGGGCAGTGAGCAACACAGGAGCCCCCCAGGGAACGGTCCTGTCCCCCTTCCTGTTCACCCTCTACACCTCAGACTTCAGATATAACTCTGAAACATGCCACCTACAGAAGTTCTCGGATGACTCTGCTATTGTAGGGTGCATCAGGGGTGGGCAGGAGGAGGAGTACAGGAGCACAATCAGTGACTTTGTGTTGTGGTGTGAGCCAAACCACCTTCAGCTCAACATCAGCAAAACAAAGGAGATGGTGGTGGACTTCAGGAGAACCAAGGCCCAACTGACTGCAGTCCCTATACAGGGGGTGGATGTGGAAATGGTTGGGTCATACAAGTTCCTGGGTGTCCATATGGACAACAGGCTGGAATGGGCTGGTAACACCGGGGCCCTGTACAAAAAGGGCCAGAGCCGACTCTACTTTCTGAGGAGGCTCAGGTTCTTCAACTTGTGCCGTAAACTACTGCATACCTTCTACCATTCTTGGGTGGCCAGTGCCATCTTTTTTGCAGTGGTGTGCTCGGGCCAACATAAAAGCCAGTGATGCTTCTCGGGTAAATAAGCTGATCAGGAAGGCTATCTCTGTTCTGGGGATTAGCCTTGACACTCTAGAGGAGGTGGCGGAGAGACGGATCCTGGCCAAACTGCTGGCCATCATGGACAACGTCACCGACCCTCTGCATGCCATGGTTATGACGCAGAGGAGCACCTTCAGTCACAGACTGATCCCACCACAGTGTGCCAGAGAGCGCTACAGGAGGTCCTTCCTGCCGGCGGCTAATAGACTATTTAATGCCTCACCGGGGTGCCGTGCCGTCGGCAACATAGACCTGGAACTGTTGGGGTGTCAGGACCTAGTTTAACAATTATGCATCCATCCGTGAGTAACTCTGGTCTGTAATCACTCATTCACTTAGGACTTATTTATTCATTCAGGTCTGTATATACATACTCATGTACAGTTGTTATATTATATCACGTGCTATATTGTAAGTAATTCTTGGACTTAACTTACGTAGTAATTCACTCAGGAATGCATATTAGTACCCTGTCAGTTGTATCTTTTTTCATTGCATTTAGTATTGAATGTGCAATACGTGCAGTTGTCTGTAATTAAACCCTGCGCACTAAGGACTGTATTTTAAGGGAATTACTATTATTACCCCAAATGATATCATACACACATTTAGCTATTTAAGTATCTCTTCCTGTCATTTACCTGTACAGTTTGTGTAACCATGCAAGTATTCACTTATCTGTAAATATAACTGTATATTTACCTGTACATTTAATTTAACCATGCAAAATATTCACTTACCTGTTCATTTAACCAGTCTGTCTATTAAGTAAACTATTATTACCCTCGCTCATATCATACGCATTTTTAGCTACTGAAGTATTTCTCCGCCATCGACCTGTATAGTATAGTTAACCATCCAACATCCACCAATGTATAGTGTACATATTCAGCCAACCGCCCATACTATGCTATGTCTTTTTATAGATTTTTTGCACTCCAGATATCTTGTATTTCTATACTTTTTCATACTGCCGCTCTATGTATCATGTACCGTGTATCTGTCTTTTGTGTATTTTCGTTGTGGCATTTTGCACCTGCCCTGTGTTTTGTTGTAGCTGCTTGACAAAGAAATTTCCCCTCGGGATCAATGAAGTATCTATCTATCATCTATCTATGGTGCCACGTTGAAAGTCACTGAGCTCTTCAATATGGCTATTCTACTTCCAATGTTTGTCTATGAAGAATGCATGGCTGTGTGCTCGATGTTATACACCTGTCAGCAACGTGTGTGGCTGAAATAGTGAATCCACTAATTTGAAGGCGTGTCCACATACTTTTGTACATATAGTATATTTAGCCCTCAGTGTATTTCAAGTCCTCTATTCCCTCTATTTAAGTGTAGTTTAATGGTAGAACAGACAGTTTATGTTTTATAGGCTACTATATATATAATACTAGCTAGTATTACGTCTGAATACTCTGTGTTTCTCCAGTACATAATATTTAATTTAGAAACATAATTAATATATCATAACCATTGCAGAATAAATTCCTCACCTCAAGTAGCCACATAACAATTGACCACATCTCTCCATGGTCTATTAGAAAGGGACCGCGGTTTAAACACATTTAGGCAAAGGTTCTAAATGAGGCCCCAGACCCATAGTGTGGACAGTGAACTCACCTGTCTGTCCTGACAGTGACCTGTTCAGTAACCAGTCCCAGAGTTATGTGTCTAGTTCAGCTGCTAACAGCAGAACACAGGATCTCACACATTTAGCTATTAAAGTATCTCTTCCTGTCATTTAAGTATACAGTTATATTTACAGATAAGTGAATACTTGCATGGTTACACAAACTGTACAGGTAAATGACAGGAAGAGATACTTTAATAGCTAAATGTGTGTATGATATCATTTGGGGTAATAATAGTAATTCCCTTAAAATACAGTCCTTAGTGCGCAGGTGTCACGATCGGGTGCATAGCGAGACCAAGACGCAGCGCAGTGATTATAGTTCGTCATCTTTTATTTATACGTGACTGCGACATACATCGATGACAACCCACCCCAAGTGAAGGACAGACTCAACATATATTGGATCCCTAATTAGAGACAACGGGTAGCAGCTGCCTCTAATTAGAGATCCACCCAAAACCCACAAAGAAACAGAAAAGAACGACACTGTCAGACTCTGACCAAGCTACATAGAGAAGCCTATTGCTTCTCTATGGCCAGAGCCTGACAGTACCCCCCCAAGGCGCGGACGCCAAAAAAAAAGGCACACAATAACATGGGGGGGTTAATTTGGGAGGGAAAAACTAGTCCTTTGGGGGCGGCTCTGGCTCCGGCGACGTGGACAGTTTTTTTCCATGGCCCCTCCTTATCGCTGGACCCGGACTGGGCACCGGTGGGGCCAACGACTCCGGCCATGGAGCGGGGAAAACAACCGGGCCCGGACTGGGCACCGGTGGGGCAAACGGCTCCGGCCATGGAGCGGGGAAAACAACCGGGCCCGGACTGGGCACCGGTGGGGCAAACGGCTCCGGCCATGGAGCGAGGAAAACAACCGGGCCCGGACTGGGCACCGGTGGGGTAAACGGCTCCGGCCATGGAGCGGGGAAAACAACCGGGCCCTGACCGGGCACCGGTGGGACAAACGGCTCCGGCCATGGAGCTGGGCAATAAACCGGGCCTGGACTGGGCACCGGTGGGGTAAACTGCTCCTGCCATTGAGCTGGGAAAACAGCCGGGCCCGGACTGGGCATCGGTGGGGCGGACTGCTCAGGCTCTGAAGCGGAGCAGACGGCTGGACCCGGATTGGGTACCGGTGGAGCGGACTGCTCTGGCACTGAGGCGGAGCAGGCGGCTGGACCCGGACTGGGTACCGGTGGAGCGGACTGCTCTGGCACTGAGGCGGAGCAGGCGGCTGAACCCGGACTGGGTACCGGTGGAGCGGACTGCTCTGGCACTGGAGCGGAGCAGACGGCTGGACCCGGATTGGGTTCCGGTGGAGCGGACTGCTCTGGCACTGAGGCGGAGCAGACGGCTGAACCCGGAATGGGCACCGGTGGAGCGGACTGCTCTGACTCTGGAGCGGAGCAGACGGCTGAACCCGGAATGGGCACCGGTGGAGCGGAGGTTCAGTGGCGGAGGTTCCGGGCGGCGGACCTTCGCTGGAGGTTCCGGGCAGCTGACCTTCGCTGGAGGTTTAGGGCGGCTGACCTTCGCTGGAGGTTCAGGGCTGCTGACCTTCGCTGGAGGTTCAGGGCAGCTGACCTTCGCTGGAAGTTCAGGGCTGCTGACCTTCGCTGGAGGTTGCGGGGCTGCGGACCTTCGCTGGAGGTTGCGGGCTGCGGACCTTCGCTGGAGGTTGCGGGCTGCGGACCTTCGCTGGAGGTTGCGGGCTGCGGACCTTCGCTGGAGGCTCCAGCGAAGGTCCGCAGCCCGGAACCTCCAGCTAAGGTCCGCAGCCCGGAACCTCCAGCTAAGGTCCGCAGCCCGGAACCTCCAGCTAAGGTCCGCAGCCCGGAACCTCCAGCTAAGGTCCGCAGCCTTCTGGCATGGGTCCTCAGATCCTCAAAGTTCTACAGCTGAACCATCGAGAGCATCCTGACTGGTTGCATCACTGCCTGGTATTACAACTGCTCAGCATCTGACCGCAAGGCACTACAGAGGGTAGTGCATACGGCCCAGTACATCACTGGGGCCAAACTTCCTGCCATCCAGGACCTATATACCAGGTGGTGTCAGAGGAAGGCCTAAAAAATGTCCAAAGACTCCAGCCACCCCAGTTATGGACTGTTCTCTCTGCTACCGCACAGCAAGCGGTACCGGAGCGTCAAGTCTAGGTCCAAAAGGCTTCTTAACAGCTTCTACCCCCAAGCCATAAGACTCCTGAACAGCTAATCAAACGGCTACCCGGAATATTTACATCGTTTTTACACTGCTGCTACTCTCTGTTTATTATCTATATATAGTCACTGTACCCCTACCTACATGTACATATTACCTGCTGCTACTCTCTGTTTATTATCTATGTATAGTCACTGTACCCCTACCTACATGTACATATTACCTGCTGCTACTCTCTGTTTATTATCTATGTATAGTCACTGTACCCCTACCTACATGTACATATTACCTGCTGCTACTCTGTTTATTATCTATGTATAGTCACTGTACCCCTACCTACATGTACATATTACCTGCTGCTACTCTCTGTTTATTATCTATGTATAGGCACTGTACCCCTACCTACATGTACATATTACCTGCTGCTACTCTGTTTATTATCTATGTATAGTCACTGTACCCCTACCTACATGTACATATTACCTGCTGCTACTCTGTTTATTATCTATGTATAGTCACTGTACCCCTACCTACATGTACATATTACCTGCTGCTACTCTCTGTTTATTATCTATGTATAGTCACTGTACCCCTACCTACATGTACATATTACCTGCTGCTACTCTCTGTTTATTATCTATGTATAGTCACTTTACCCCTACCTACATGTACTTATTACCTGCTGCTACTCTGTTTATTATCTATGTATAGTCACTGTACCCCTACCTACATGTACATATTACCTGCTGCTGCTCTGTTTATTATCTATGTATAGTCACTGTACCCCTACCTACATGTACATATTACCTGCTGCTACTCTCTGTTTATTATCTATGTATAGTCACTGTACCCCTACCTACATGTACATATTACCTGCTGCTACTCTCTGTTTATTATCTATGTATAGTCACTGTACCCCTACCTACATGTACATATTACCTGCTGCTACTCTGTTTATTATCTATGTATAGTCACTTTACCCCTACCTACATGTACATATTACCTGCTGCTACTCTCTGTTTATTATCTATGTATAGTCACTGTACCCCTACCTACATGTACATATTACCTGCTGCTACTCTGTTTATTATCTATGTATAGTCACTGTACCCCTACCTACATGTACATATTACCTGCTGCTACTCTCTGTTTATTATCTATGTATAGTCACTGTACCCCTACCTACATGTACATATTACCTGCTGCTACTCTCTGTTTATTATCTATGTATAGTCACTGTACCCCTACCTACATGTACATATTACCTGCTGCTACTCTCTGTTTATTATCTATGTATAGTCACTGTACCCCTACCTACATGTACATATTACCTGCTGCTACTCTCTGTTTATTGTCTATGTATAGTCACTGTACCCCTACCTACATGTACATATTACCTGCTACTCTCTGTTTATTATCTATGTATAGTCACTGTACCCCTACCTACATGTACATATTACCTGCTGCTACTCTGTTTATTATCTATGTATAGTCACTGTACCCCTACCTACATGTACATATTACCTGCTGCTACTCTGTTTATTATCTATGTATAGTCACTGTACCCCTACCTACATGTACATATTACCTGCTGCTACTCTCTGTTTATTATCTATGTATAGTCACTGTACCCCTACCTACATGTACATATTACCTGCTGCTACTCACTGTTTATTATCTATGTATAGTCACTGTACCCCTACCTACATGTACATATTACCTGCTGCTACTCTCTGTTTATTATCTATGTATAGTCACTGTACCCCTACCTACATGTACATATTACCTGCTGCTACTCTCTGTTTATTATCTATGTATAGTCACTGTACCCCTACCTACATGTACATATTACCTGCTGCTACTCTGTTTATTATCTATGTATAGTCACTGTACCCCTACCTACATGTACATATTACCTGCTGCTACTCTCTGTTTATTATCTATGTATAGTCACTGTACCCCTACCTACATGTACATATTACCTGCTGCTACTCTCTGTTTATTATCTATGTATAGTTACTGTACCCCTACCTACATGTACATATTACCTGCTGCTACTCTCTGTTTATTATCTATGTATAGTCACTGTACCCCTACCTACATGTACATATTACCTGCTGCTACTCTGTTTATTATCTATGTATAGTCACTGTACCCCTACCTACATGTACATATTACCTGCTACTCTCTGTTTATTATCTATGTATAGTCACTGTACCCCTACCTACATGTACATATTACCTGCTGCTACTCTCTGTTTATTATCTATGTATAGTCACTGTACCCCTACCTACATGTACATATTACCTGCTGCTACTCTGTTTATTATCTATGTATAGGCATTGTTATTATTATCATTATTTGTTATTATTATCATTATTTGTTATTATTTTCATTATTATTATTATTATCTATGTATTATCATTGTTATTATTATCGTTGTTTTATTATTATCATCATCATCATTATCATTATCATTACTATTTGTATTATTATTATTATCCTTATTAGTTATTATTATTATTACTATTATTATCATTATCAGTTATAAATAGAGAGTAATGAGAAGAAAATGTTCATAATTAATGTCACTGTTGGTTGAATGGGGCAGACCTAGCGGTCTAAACTCCACTCCACTGTTGGTTGAATGGGGCAGACCTAGCGGTCTAAACTCCACTCCACTGTTGGTTGAATGGGGCAGACCTAGCGGTCTAAACTCCACTCCACTGTTGGTTGAATGGGGCAGACCTAGCGGTCTAAACTCCACTCCACTGTTGGTTGAATGGGGCAGACCTAGCGGTCTAAACTCCACTCCACTGTTGGTTGAATGGGGCAGACCTAGCGGTCTAAACTCCACTCCACTGTTGGTTGAATGGGGCAGACCTAGCGGTCTAAACTCCACTCCACTGTTGGTTGAATGGGGCAGACCTGAAGAAAGTTTATGAACTTCACCAACAGGGGCTCCTGAGTGGCGCTGCGGTCTAAGGCACCGCATCTCAGTGCTAGAGGCGTCACTACAGATCCTGGTTAGATTCCAGGCTGTATCACAATCCTGCCATGATTGGGAGTCCCATAGGGCGACGTACAATTGGCCCAGCATCGTCCAGGTTTGGCCGGTGTAGGCCGTCGTTTTAATTAAGAATTTTTTCTTAACTGACTTGCCTACTTAAATAAAGGTTAAATAAATAAAAACAGAGTGGAGAAGAGACCAGGCTTTGTGCAATCTAACCCCAAGGTCAATATACTTCAAAACATTTAAATGATCAAACACCTTGTTTGTCGTCTGTAGTTGCGTTCTTTTCTTTGTTTGCTGAAATCCACACTTTTTCAATAAACACCTGTAATGACTGAATTTGAATGGTTGTCACACCAGCTGTAGAGTGTGGGATTTGATTGGACAATGGTATTTGGAGACCTAGGCATACGTCATTTCATCGATTTCCATCAGAAACTAGAAAATAAGTTGGTGGTTGTATTTGATAAATGGTTATTGAAAAAGTATGGATTTCAGCAAACAAAGAAAGGCTAGGATAGGTACAAGGTAGGCGTTTAATGATTTAAATGTTTTGATGTATTGACCTTCGGCGATCAATGTAGTCGGAGTTAGATTCCACAAAGCCTGGTCTCTTCTCCACTCTGTTAGTGAAGTTCATCATAAACTTCCTTCACCATGAGTTGTAGCCTATTGGACTATTGGTCTACCTGAATGAGTTAAATGACTACAAAGAAAGGTGGTAAATGTATCATATACTCAGTGAGTGCAAGGCGCTCCTCAGGGAATGTCCGGGGCCCTATCTGGTCCTTCTAATTATGCATTATGTTGATATGTTGATGGGGTGGCAGGTTACCGAGTGGATAGAGTGTTGGGCCCATAACCGTAAGGTTGCTGTATCGAATCCCCAAGCCGACAAGGTAAAAATCTGTCGTTCTACCCCTGAAAAAGGCAGTTAACCCACTGTTCCTAGGCCGTCATTGTAAATAAGAATTTGTTCTTAACTGACTTGACTGCTGACAGGCAAAACATTTTGGAACTGTACCAACAGTGGACTAATGTAAATAAATACCAAAGACTTTCATAATTTAACCACCAAGGCAAAGGATTTCACAAGGAAAACGTTTCATCATTTATTTGAAAAATAGCACTCTAACAGTGTAAAGATTACAGTGTATGGACTCTGACAGTAGCCAACAGCCAAGGTACATTTAGAAGAATAATCACAGATTTTATATGGACTTGTAAACATTGGCCACGTGAGTTCCAAAGGGGTTCGTACTGATTGTACGGAGATTGTGACAGCTGGGTAAATGGCAAGGACAAGATGTATGTCAGGAGAAGTAGGATTATCATTAGGAGACCTGGAATACGGAGGTGAAATGGAGGAAAGGGAGAGGCAGAGGAGGTCGAAGAGAGAGAGGGAGGAAGAGGGGGAGCTTGAGTCGGTTAAAAATGGCGGGAAAAAGAGAGATGGTTTGTTAAAGAAGAATGGTAGAAAGTGGAAACAGAGTGAGTTGAAGACGAGGAGAAATGGAAGTGAATGAGGGTGAAGTATCGGAGGTGGTAGGTGTGGTGAAGTGTCGGAGGTGGTAGGTGTGGTGAAGTGTCGGAGGTGGTAGGTGTGGTGAAGTGTCGGAGGTGGTAGGTGTGGTGAAGTGTCGGAGGTGGTAGGTGTGGTGAAGTGTCGGAGGTGGTAGGTGTGGTGAGGTGAAGGTTAGGGAACGAGGCGCAGAGCGAGAGGTCCGTTGTAAACATGGTTTATTTTACTCCAAATAGAAAACAACAGACTCAGTAAACAGAGAACGCACCATGAGTAGTAAACAGAGATAGCACCATGAGTAAACAGAGAACGCACCATGAGTAGTAAACAGAGATAGCACCATGAGTAGTAAACAGAGAACGCACCATGAGTAGTAAACAGAGATAGCACCATGAGTAGTAAACAGAGATAGCACCATGAGTAGTAAACAGAGATAGCACCATGAGTAGTAAACAGAGATAGCACCATGAGTAGTAAACAGAGATAGCACCATGAGTAGTAAACAGAGATAGCACCATGAGTAGTAAACAGAGAACGCACCATGAGTAGTAAACAGAGAACGCACCATGAGTAGTAAACAGAGATAGCACCATGAGTAGTAAACAGAGAACGCACCATGAGTAGTAAACAGAGATAGCACCATGAGTAGTAAACAGAGATAGCACCATGAGTAGTAAACAGAGAACGCACCATGAGTAGTAAACAGAGAACGCACCATGAGTAGTAAACAGAGATAGCACCATGAGTAGTAAACAGAGATAGCACCATGAGTAGTAAACAGAGATAGCACCATGAGTAGTAAACAGAGATAGCACCATGAGTAGTAAACAGAGAACGCACCATGAGTAGTAAACAGAGAACGCACCATGAGTAGTAAACAGAGAACGCACCATGAGTAGTAAACAGAGATAGCACCATGAGTAGTAAACAGAGAACGCACCATGAGTAGTAAACAGAGATAGCACCATGAGTAGTAAACAGAGATAGCACCATGAGTAGTAAACAGAGATAGCACCATGAGTAGTAAACAGAGATAGCACCATGAGTAGTAAACAGAGATAGCACCATGAGTAGTAAACAGAGATAGCACCATGAGTAGTAAACAGAGAACGCACCATGAGTAGTAAACAGAGAACGCACCATGAGTAGTAAACAGAGAACGCACCATGAGTAGTAAACAGAGATAGCACCATGAGTAGTAAACAGAGATAGCACCATGAGTAGCGTAACAAGGACACACACAATGATCCACACGCAGGTGGACGCAAAGTCAACATAAATAGAATCCTCAATTAGAGACTCTCCACAGCTGCCTCTAATTGGGGATTGGCCAAACTCGACCCAGACTCCCTAAACTATTGTCAGGTCCTGACTGTGGCCATACGACTCCCACTAGAGGGAGTCAGAGACCTGGCCTCAGGCCCTGACAGATCCATGGTTTCAGGGTGGGTGAAAACAGAGTTGGGTGATGTGGAATCGGTGAGGGTAACCAGAAGTGGTCTAGTGATAATGATTTGTGTTTCTGATGGTCAGAGGGAGCAGGCGTTAAACGAATGGAGACAAGAGATGTGAATTGTTTTGCTCTGAAGAAAAGGGCGCCATTGAAAGGAGTGATTACTGGGGTAGAAAAGGGCGCCATTGAAAGGAGTGATTACTGGGGTAGAAAAGGGCGCCATTGAAAGGAGTGATTACTGGGGTAGAAAAGGGCGCCATTGAAAGGAGTGATTACTGGGGTAGAAAAGGGCGCCATTGAAAGGAGTGATTACTGGGGTAGAAAAGGGCGCCATTGAAAGGTAGTGGTAAATGTGAAAGCTGACCAACTGAAGGGGAAGATTCCCAGTGTCTGTGACACTTGTCATTTGGTGCGAAGCAGACAGGGTGGTGAGTGGTGAAACAGAAGAGTTGTTGTCTGGTCTTTATAGTGGGATGTTGTGTAGGGTTAGATGGGAGGGTATTTGCTGGACAAAGTGATGTTAGGACATGAGCTTTTGTGCCGAATACATTATGTTGCTACAGGTGTCAAGCTTATGGGCATGTGGCAGTATGGGCATGTGGCAGCAGTGTGTAGGAGGGAGGTTCCTTGGTGATAGAAGTGTGCAGAAGGGCATGAGACAAAGGAATGTGTAGCATTGGGGAAAGTAGTTGTATGTGTTAATTGTAGGGATGCCCATGGGGCTGGGGATCAGTCCTGTATGAGAGAAGCAGGTTGAGGTTTCCAGTGTTAGGGCAGAGCAGAAGGTGTCATATGCTGAGGCAGGTTGAGGTTTCCAGGGTTAGGGCAGAGCAGAAGGTGTCATATGCTGAGGCAGGTTGAGGTTTCCAGGGTTAGGGTAGAGCAGAAGGTGTTGTATGCTGAGGCAGGTTGAGGTTTCCAGGGTTAGGGTAGAGCAGAAGGTGTTGTATGCTGAGGCAGGTTGAGGTTTCCAGGGTTAGAGTAGAGCAGAAGGTGTTGTATGCTGAGGCAGGTTGAGGTTTCCAGGGTTAGAGTAGAGCAGAAGGTGTCATATGCTGAGACAGGTTGAGGTTTCCAGGGTTAGAGTAGAGCAGAAGGTGTCATATGCTGAGACAGGTTGAGGTTTCCAGGGTTAGAGTAGAGCAGAAGGTGTCATATGCTGAGACAGGTTGAGGTTTCCAGGGTTAGAGTAGAGCAGAAGGTGTCATATGCTGAGGCAGTGTAGACAGTAGAGGAAGATGGGTCAAGGGGGATGGATCCTGAGAGGAGTGGTGTGAGTAGTAGAGCTGTACCAGTACAGAGGGATAAACCAACAAGGGATATATGTTTCAGTAAGATTGGATTTTTGGCATTTATAGCAATGGTTATCAACTGTACTGCAGGGATGGAACGTAAGTCGCAGAACATTGAGGTGGTGTTGGCAGCTGCAGAGAGTGTGACAGACTTGACATCAGAAGAGTTTCAGGGTGTGTTAAGTGTTGGTGTCCCGTCCTTTCAGGCTGTTGGCCTGAGGTAGGGCTAAATAGATTTAAATAATGGAGTAGGGTGTTTTTTTGGGAGTGTAGTGTTAGATGGGAGGGTATTGAAGCTAGAGGTTCCTATCTCCCTCAATAACTTTAAGCATCAGTTATCAAAGCTGCTTATCGATCACTGCACCTGTATATAGCCCTTCTGTAAATAGCCCACACTACTACCTCATCCCCATATTTATTTTTTGTTTATTTTCACTAATCTTGCACTCCAGTATCTCTATTTGCACATCATAATTTGCACATCCTTCATTCCTGTGTTAATGATGATAATTCTGTAATTTATTTCACCACTATAGTCTATTTATTGTTCTACCTCTTAACCTTACTGCATTTTTGCACTACATTTTGCACTCTGTATATAGATTTTTCTATTGTGTTTTTGACTGTTTGTTTAATGTGTAACTCTGTGTTGTTATTTGTCACACTGCTTTGCTTTGTCTTGGCCAGGTCGCAGTTGCAAATGAGAACTTGTTCTCAACTGACCTACCTGGTTAAATAAAGGTGAAATAAAAAAAAAAAAAAAAAAAATTGTTTCAAACAAAGTATAAGGGAGTTCTACTCCAGTCCAGTAGGTGGCGGTAATGCAAAATGTATTGGATGCCAACCGCCGTTCAACCTCATCGAAGAAGCAATGTATTATATGTTAATAATATGGCAATTCTAAGGTCTATTCTCCAGGTCAGTTTAGCAGCACTTCTGTCCTGTCTGCCAGCGTGGAGGAGGTCTCTGTCCTTTATTCATTTACGTCATCCCCTCTTTCAATCCCTTCCTCCTTCCGTCCTGCTCTGCACAACACGTCAACACCGTTCAAACTGGGTCTCATATTAAAACCCAACACCATCACAAACCTCTTTCGGAACCAGGTGAGTTGAATATCTGTGAACTGGTGATATAAAGGAGGTGACTGGGTTTCTGATCAAATGACTTTCCACTATCTGTGGAACTGATTCTCTGCGTATCGCGGTTGTGTAATGTGCTTCGTTGTCTTTATGGCGGTAATGTCGGGTTGTAACCAAACAGCCAGACAACATGTCGTATTCTCTCCTCCAAATCCTATGTCCCAAGACACAAACAGGCGTCGTGAGGGGATGGAGAGAATGTGAAAGAGACCCAGAAACGAGGTATCCCCATCTCTCCAAACAGAGCTCTGCCGCCGGCGGGTCCGACCTGTCTCTAGTAGGCCCGTCCAGAACCCGTCTTTATTCAACTTACTTTCCTGTCAAATTATCGGCCCATTTAAACATACAGCTCGTATTCAGAGGCTAATCATGACCAGCCAATGGAAACAATTACTGATGGTTTTTGTGCTGTTGGATACATTTGGTATAACCATGGAGGAATGGTTAGGCTACTTTGAAAGCGATAATGTAGGCCTGTCAGGTGTGAGTTGGTGAAGATACATGGTTGCAGGAAGTCCATTGTGATGCTCCATTGCATCAACAAGCAGTAGAATCAAGGCTGATGCTTCTTGTTCCAAATGAATGGATTTCTAACCCATTCTCTGTAAAGCATCAACATGATCATTAGCCTTTTATAGTCCAGTCCAGGGGTTTTCAAATCTGGCCCTATGAGGTCCGGCGTACTGCTGGTTCTCTGTTCTACCTGATAGATTAGATTATAGTAATGTCATGGAGGTGGTATAGTAGATTATAGTAATGTCATGGTCATGGAGGTGGTATAGTAGATTATAGTATTGTTATGGAGGTGGTATAGTAGATTATAGTAATGTCATGGAGGTGGTATAGTAGATTATAGTCATGTCATGGAGGTGGTATAGTAGATTATAGTAATGTCATGGAGGTGGTATAGTAGATTATAGTCATGTCATGGAGGTGGTATAGTAGATTATAGTCATGTCATGGAGGTGGTATAGTAGATTATAGTCATGTCATGGAGGTGGTATAGTAGATTATAGTCATGTCATGGAGGTGGTATAGTAGATTATAGTCATGTCATGGAGGTGGTATAGTAGATTATAGTAATGTCATGGAGGTGGTATAGTAGATTATAGTCATGTCATGGAGGTGGTATAGTAGATTATAGTAATGTCATGGTCATGGAGGTGGTATAGTAGATTATAGTCATGTCATGGAGGTGGTATAGTAGATGATAGTAATGTCATGGTCATGGAGGTGGTATAGTAGATTATAGTCATGTCATGGAGGTGGTATAGTAGATTATAGTCATGTCATGGAGGTGGTATAGTAGATTATAGTCATGTCATGGAGGTGGTATAGTAGATTATAGTCATGTCATGGAGGTGGTATAGTAGATTATAGTCATGTCATGGAGGTGGTATAGTAGATTATAGTAATGTCATGGAGGTGGTATAGTAGATTATAGTAATGTCATGGAGGTGGTATAGTAGATTATAGTCATGTCATGGAGGTGGTATAGTAGATTATAGTCATGTCATGGAGGTGGTATAGTAGATTATAGTAATGTCATGGAGGTGGTATAGTAGATTATAGTAATGTCATGGAGGTAGTATAGTAGATTATAGTAATGTCATGGAGGTGGTACACCACCTCTCGAGATGATTTCAATTCGGTTCACATTGATGCAAACCACACTCTTTAGATGTTCTCTCATGTTGTTAATGCTCTATAGATGTTCTCTCTCATGTTGTTGAAGCTCTATAGATGTTCTCTCTCATGTTGTTAAAGCTCTATAGATGTTCTCTCTCTCATGTTGTTGAAGCTCTATAGATGTTCTCTCTCATGTTGTTGAAGATCTATAGATGTTGTTTCTCTCATGTTGTTGAAGCTCTATAGATGTTCTCTCTCATGTTGTTGAAGCTCTATAGATGTTCTCTCTCATGTTGTTGAAGCTCTATAGATGTTCTCTCTCATGTTGTTGAAGCTCTATAGATGTTCTCTCTCATGTTGTTGAAGCTCTATAGATGTTCTCTCTCATGTTGTTGAAGCTCTATAGATGTTCTCTCTCATGTTGTTGAAGCTCTATAGATGTTCTCTCTCATGTTGTTGAAGCTCTATAGATGTTCTCTCTCATGTTGTTGAAGCTCTATAGATGTTCTCTCTCATGTTGTTGAAGCTCTATAGATGTTCTCTCTCATGTTGTTAAAGCTCTATAGATGTTCTCTCTCTCATGTTGTTGAAGATCTATAGATGTTCTCTCTCATGTTGTTAAAGCTCTATAGATGTTCTCTCTCTCATGTTGTTGAAGCTCTATAGATGTTCTCTCTCATGTTGTTGAAGCTCTATAGATGTTCTCTCTCATGTTGTTGAAGCTCTATAGATGTTCTCTCTCTCATGTTGTTGAAGCTCTATAGATGTTCTCTCTCTCATGTTGTTGAAGCTCTATAGATGTTCTCTCTCTCATGTTGTTGAAGCTCTATAATGTTCTCTCTCATGTTGTTGAAGCTCTATAGATGTTCTCTCCCCCTGTCATAACCTATTAGATCTCTACTGTCATAACCTATTATATCTCTACTGTCATAACCTATTATATCTCTACTGTCATAACCTATTAGATCTCTACTGTCATAACCTATTAGATCTCTACTGTCATAACCTGTTATATCTACTGTCATAACCTATTATATCTCTACTGTCATAACCTATTAGATCTCTACTGTCATAACCTATTATATCTCTACTGTCATAACCTATTATATCTCTACTGTCATAACCTATTAGATCTCTACTGTCATAACCTATTAGATCTCTACTGTCATAACCTGTTATATCTACTGTCATAACCTATTATATCTCTACTGTCATAACCTGTTATATCTACTGTCATAACCTATTAGATCTCTACTGTCATAACCTATTAAATCTCTACTGTCATAACCTGTTAGATCTCTACTGTCATAACCTGTTAGATCTCTACTGTCATAACCTATTATATCTCTACTGTCATAACCTATTAGATCTCTACTGTCATAACCTATTAGATCTATACTGTCCATAACCTGTTAGATCTCTACTGTCATAACCTGTTAGATCTCTACTGTCATAACCTGTTATATCTACTGTCATAACCTATTAGATCTCTACTGTCATAACCTATTAAAGCTCTACTGTCATAACCTATTAAATCTCTACTGTCATAACCTGTTAGATCTCTACTGTCATAATCTGTTAGATCTCTACTGTCCATAACCTGTTAGATCTCTACTGTCCATAACCTGTTAGATCTCTACTGTCATAACCTGTTATATCTCTACTGTCATAACCTATTAGATCTATACTGTCATAACCTGTTATATCTCTACTGTCAAAACTTATTAGATCTATACTGTCTACCTGTTATATCTCTACTGTCCATAACCTATTATATCTCTACTGTCATAACCTATTATATCTCTACTGTCATAACCTGTTAGATCTCTACTGTCATAACCTATTATATCTCTACTGTCATAACCTGTTAGATCTCTACTGTCATAACCTGTTAGATCTCTACTGTCATAACCTATTATATCTCTACTGTCATAACCTGTTATATCTCTACTGTCATAACCTGTTATATCTCTACTGTCATAACCTGTTAGATCTCTACTGTCATAACCTGTTAGATCTCTACTGTCCATAACCTGTTAGATCTCTACTGTCCATAACCTGTTAGATCTCTACTGTCCATAACCTGTTAGATCTCTACTGTCCATAACCTGTTAGATCTCTACTGTCATAACCTGTTAGATCTCTACTGTCATAACCTGTTATATCTCTACTGTCATAACCTGTTAGATCTCTACTGTCATAACCTATTAGATCTCTACTGTCATAACCTGTTATATCTCTACTGTCATAACCTATTAGATCTCTACTGTCATAACCTATTAGATCTCTACTGTCATAACCTATTAGATCTCTACTGTCATAACCTGTTATATCTCTACTGTCATAACCTGTTATATCTCTACTGTCATAACCTGTTAGATCTCTACTGTCATAACCTGTTAGATCTCTACTGTCCATAACCTGTTAGATCTCTACTGTCCATAACCTGTTAGATCTCTACTGTCCATAACCTGTTAGATCTCTACTGTCCATAACCTGTTAGATCTCTACTGTCCATAACCTGTTAGATCTCTACTGTCATAACCTGTTATATCTCTACTGTCATAACCTGTTAGATCTCTACTGTCATAACCTATTAGATCTCTACTGTCATAACCTATTAGATCTCTACTGTCCATAACCTGTTAGATCTATACTGTCCATAACCTGTTAGATCTCTACTGTCATAACCTGTTAGATCTCTACTGTCATAACCTGTTAGATCTCTACTGTCATAACCTGTTATATCTCTACTGTCATAACCTGTTATATCTCTACAGTCATAACCTGTTATATCTCTACTGTCATAACCTATTAGATCTATACTGTCATAACCTATTATATCTCTACTGTCATAACCTGTTATATATCTACTGTTATAACCTGTTATATCTCTACTGTCCATAACCTGTTAGATCTCTACTGTCCATAACCTATTAGATCTCTACTGTCATAACCTGTTATATCTCTACTGTCATAACCTATTAGATCTCTACTGTCATAACCTTTTATATCTCTACTGTCATAACCTGTTAGATCTCTACTGTCATAACCTGTTATATATCTACTTTCATAACCTGTTAGATCTCTACTGTCATAACCTATTAGATCTCTACTGTCATAACCTATTAGATCTCTACTGTCATAACCTGTTATATCTCTACTGTCATAACCTATTAGATCTCTACTGTCATAACCTGTTAGATCTCTACTGTCATAACCTGTTATATCTCTACTGTCATAACCTGTTATATCTCTACTGTCATAACTTATTAGATCTCTACTGTCATAACCTATTAGATCTCTACTGTCATAACCTATTAGATCTCTACTGTCATAACCTATTAGATCTCTACTGTCATAACCTGTTAGATCTCTACTGTCCATAACCTGTTAGATCTATACTGTCCATAACCTGTTAGATCTCTACTGTCATAACCTGTTATATCTCTACTGTCATAACTTATTAGATCTCTACTGTCATAACCTATTAGATCTCTACTGTCCATAACCTGTTATATCTCTACTGTCATAACCTATTAGATCTCTACTGTCATAACCTGTTAGATCTCTACTGTCATAACCTGTTATATCTCTACTGTCCATAACCTGTTATATCTCTACTGTCATAACCTGTTATATCTCTACTGTCATAACCTATTAGATCTCTACTGTCATAACCTGTTATATCTCTACTGTCATAACCTATTAGATCTCTACTGTCCATAACCTGTTATATCTCTACTGTCATAACCTGTTATATCTCTACTGTCATAACCTGTTATATCTCTACTGTCATAACCTGTTATATCTCTACTGTCATAACCTGTTATATCTCTACTGTCATAACCTATTAGATCTCTACTGTCATAACCTGTTATATCTCTACTGTCATAACCTATTAGATCTCTACTGTCATAACCTATTAGATCTCTACTGTCATAACCTGTTATATCTCTACTGTCATAACCTATTAGATCTCTACTGTCATAACCTATTAGATCTCTACTGTCATAACCTATTAGATCTCTACTGTCATAACCTATTAGATCTCTACTGTCATAACCTGTTATATCTCTACTGTCATAACCTGTTATATCTCTACTGTCATAACCTGTTATATCTCTACTGTCATAACCTGTTATATCTCTACTGTCATAACCTATTAGATCTCTACTGTCATAACCTATTAGATCTCTACTGTCATAACCTGTTATATCTCTACTGTCATAACCTGTTATATCTCTACTGTCATAACCTGTTATATCTCTACTGTCATAACCTGTTATATCTCTACTGTCATAACCTATTAAATCTCTACTGTCATAACCTATTAGATCTCTACTGTCATAACCTATTAAATCTATACTGTCATAACCTATTATATCTCTACTGTCATAACCTATTATATCTCTACTGTCATAACCTGTTAGATCTATACTGTCATAACCTGTTAGATCTCTACTGTCATAACCTGTTAGATCTCTACTGTCATAACCTGTTAGATCTCTACTGTCATAACCTGTTATATCTCTACTGTCATAACCTGTTATAGCTCTACTGTCCATAACCTGTTAGATATCTACTGTCATAACCTATTAGATATCTACTGTCATAACCTATTATATCTCTACTGTCATAACCTGTTAGATCTATACTGTCATAACCTGTTAGATATCTACTGTCATAACCTGTTAGATCTCTACTGTCATAACCTGTTAAATCTCTACTGTCATAACCTGTTAAATCTCTACTGTCATAACCTGTTAAATCTCTACTGTCATAACCTGTTATATCTCTACTGTTATAATCAATTTTATCTCTACTGTCCATTTGCCTAATAGATCTCTATTAACTAGGCAAGTCAGTTAAGGACACATTATTTTTTACAATGTCGGCCTACCTACATGGACAGCCATAGTAGTACGGCACTCCTGGAGCAAATTAGGGTTAAGTTCTTTGCTCAAGGACACAACGACAGGTTTTTTTTCATATTGTCGGCTCAGGGATTCGATCCAGCAACCTTCCGCTCTGACCACTAACCTGGTAGACTACCTCCAACCTTACAGAAGTGTAGAAGGTGTGTTGAATGTTTAACCTGGTAGACTACCTCCAACCTTACAGAAGTATAGAACAGGTGACCGGGTCTATACCTGGCTAGCTGAAAGGGTCTATGCCTGGCTAGGGTACAGGTCACAGGGTCTATACCTCTCTTCTCAGTGCTAGAGGCGTCACTACAGACAACCTGGTTCGAATCCAGCCTGTATGATAACCGGCCGTGATTGGGAGTCCCATAGGGCGGCGCACAATTGGCCCAGCGTCGTCCGAGTTTGGCCGGTGTAGGCCGTCATTGTAAATAAGAATTTGTTCTTAACTGACTTGCGTAGTTAAATTTTAAGCTTAAATAAATAAAATAAGCGTATTGCTCAACTAACCTGTATTCACGAAGACACAGATAAAACGAATATTGTCAAACTGTCTGTGTATTAAACTGTTGTGTGGTAGCCATGTTTGTGTAACCACACATTGTAGAGCAAGACATTTTCTATCCTCTCTCTCCCTTCCCCCTCTCTCTCTTTCTGTTCCACTTTCCTACTCTCTCCCTCTCTGATTCTCCCTTCCCCCTCGCTCGCTCTCTCTCTCCCTCTCTGATTCTCCCTTCCCCCCCCTCTCTCTCTCTCTCTCTCTCTCTCTCTGCCTCTCTCTTTTGCTCTCGATTTCCATCTCCCTCCCTTCCCCCTCCCTCCTTCCTCTCTCGCTATTGCTCACTCCCCTCTCTCTCTCTCACGTTGCACCCTGCCCCTCCCTCTCTCTTTCTCTCTCACATTGCTCCCTGCCCCCATCTCCTCTCTCTCTCTCTCTCTCTCTCTCTCTCTCTCTCTCTCTCTCTCTCTCTCTCTCCCATCCTCCCTTCCCCCACTGCTGCTGCCTCTTATTTTCTTCCTCCCTCACTCCACCATTTCCCTCCCCTCCATCCCCTGTTCTCTCTATCGCCTCCCTTCCCTCCCTCTCTCACGTTGCACCCTGCCCCTCCCTCTCTTTCTCCCTCACTCCACAATTTCCCTCCCTTCCCTCCCCCCTCAATCCCTCTTTCATTCCATGCAATCATTTGTTCTCTCTCTCTCTCTCTCTCTCTCTCTCTCTCTCTCTCTCTCTCTCTCTCTCTCTGTGCTTCCTGCATTACGCCCCCATTTTGTCCTGTCCTCTGAAAGCTTATCCTCCCTCTCTTCCCTCTTTCCTTCATATTCTCTCCATCATGTTGTTCTTCTTCCAGACCATTTATTATACATAATTCAAAAATGTCCTTTAAACAAACCTATGTGAATATGATCTACTTAAAGCTAGTTAGTTAGTTAGTTAGCTAGTTAATTAGTTAGCTAGTTGGTTAGTTAGTTGGTTAGTTAGTTAGTTAGCTCGTTAGTTAGCTCGTTAGTTAGCTCGTTAGTTAGTTAACTAGTTAGTTAGTTAGCCAGCTAGTTAGCTAGTTAGCTAGTTAGCTAGTTAGTTAGCTAGTTAGCTAGTTAGCTAGTTAGCTAGCTAGTTAGCTAGTTAGCTAGTTAGCTAGTTGGTTAGTTGGTTAGTTAGTTAGTTAGTTAGTTAGTTAGTTAGCTAGTTAGCTAGTTAGCTCTAGAAGTGTCCCAGTGTGTCGGTGTCCAACCTTTACTCATTAGAACCATGTTTTCCCACATACTGTCTATTACAAACTCAATATTTGTTCCTCTGTGGGTCATGACTCTTGGTTGGGTTCCACAGGTGTCCATCTCTGTAAACGTGCTGATGGACCAGGGGACAGACCAGGGGACAGTGTTGAGCTCAGTGTCCCCCAGTACTAGTGTAGTGTTGAGCCTATAGGTGTTGAATTGACATTCTCAGGGTCCCAGATTCAAGTCCCAGAATTGGCTAGAGTATATGAAATGACTGGATGAATTACCTACAGTATATGAAATGACTGGATGAGTTCACTACAGTATATGAAATGACTGGATGAATTACCTACAGTATATGAAATGACTGGATGAGTTCACTACAGTATATGAAATGACTGGATGAATTACCTACAGTATATGAAATGACTGGATGAATTACCTACAGTATATGAAATGACTGGATGAATTACCTACAGTATATGAAATGACTGGATGAATTCACTACAGTAAATGAAATGACTGGTTGAGTTCACTACAGGATATGAAATGACTGGATGAATTCACTACAGTATATGAAATGACTGGATGAGTTCACTACAATATATGAAATAACTGGATGAATTACCTACAGTATATGAAGTGACTGGATGAGTTCACTACAATATATGAAATGACTGGATGAGTTCACTACAATATATGAAATAACTGGATGAATTACCTACAGTATATGAAATGACTGGTTGAGTTCACTACAGTATATGAAATGACTGGATGAGTTCACTACAGTATATGAAATGACTGGATGAGTTCACTACAATATATGAAATAACTGGATGAATTACCTACAGTATATGACATGACTGGATGAGTTCACTACAGGATATGAAATGACTGGATGAATTCACTACATTATATGAAATGACTGGATGAGTTCACTACAATATATGAAATAACTGGATGAATTACCTACAGTATATGAAATGACTGGATGAGTTCACTACAGTATATGAAATGACTGGATGAATTACCTACAGTATATGAAATGACTGGATGAATTACCTACAGTATATGAAATGACTGGATGAATTCACTACAGTATATGAAATGACTGGATGAGTTCACTACAGTATATGAAATGACTGGATGAATTACCTACAGTATATGAAATGACTGGATGAATTACCTACAGTATATGAAATGACTGGATGAATTCACTACAGTATATGAAATGACTGGATGAGTTCACTACAGTATATGAAATGACTGGATGAATTACCTACAGTATATGAAATGACTGGATGAGTTCACTACAGTATATGAAATGACTGGATGAGTTCACTACAGTATATGAAATGACTGGATGAGTTCACTACAGTATATGAAATGACTGGATGAGTTCACTACAGTATATGAAATGACTGGATGAGTTCACTACAGTATATGAAATGACTGGATGAGTTCACTACAGTATATGAAATGACTGGATGAATTACCTACAGTATATGAAATGACTGGATGAATTACCTACAGTATATGAAATGACTGGATGAGTTCACTACAGTATATGAAATGACTGGATGAGTTCACTACAGTATATGAAATGACTGGATGAGTTCACTACAGTATATGAAATGACTGGATGAGTTCACTACAGTATATGAAATGACTGGATGAGTTCACTACAGTATATGAAATGACTGGATGAGTTCACTACAGTATATGAAATGACTGGATGAGTTCACTACAGTATATGAAATGACTGGATGAATTACCTACAGTATATGAAATGACTGGATGAATTACCTACAGTATATGAAATGACTGGATGAGTTCACTACAGTATATGAAATGACTGGATGAGTTCACTACAGTATATGAAATGACTGGATGAGTTCACTACAGTATATGAAATGACTGGATGAGTTCACTACAGTATATGAAATGACTGGATGAGTTCACTACAGTATATGAAATGACTGGATGAGTTCACTACAGTATATGAAATGACTGGATGAGTTCACTACAGTATATGAAATGACTGGATGAGTTCACTACAGTATATGAAATGACTGGATGAGTTCACTACAGTATATGAAATGACTGGATGAGTTCACTACAGTATATGAAATGACTGGATGAGTTCACTACAGTGTATGAAATGACTGTATTTTCAGTACCAGGCAACAGCCTATCAGTTTATTCAAATGAAGAGAACACCTATCAAAGTGTACTGTACCAGGCAGATGGCGTCGTGACCTTATTGGTTTAACTATCAACCTGGTTGGTTTCACTATCAACCTGGTTGGTTTAACTATCAACCTTATTGGTTTAACTATCAACCTTATTGGTTTAACTATCAACCTGGTTGGTTTAACTATTAACCTTATTGGTTTAACTATCAACCTGGTTGGTTTAACTATCAACCTTATTGGTTTAACTATCAACCTGGTTGGTTTAACTATCAACCTGGTTGGTTTAACTAACAACCTGGTTGGTTTAACTATCAACCTGGTTGGTTTAACTATCAACCTGGTTGGTTTAACTATCAACCTGGTTGGTTTAACTATCAACCTGGTTGGTTTCACAACAGAAGAGGAAACTACACTAAAATATAAACACAACGTGCAACAATTTCAAATTGAATTCACTGTATCTCTGTTTATTCAAATAGCTTATGCCTGCCTATACCATAACCCCACCTCCACCAGGGGGCGCTCTGTTCACCACGTTGACATCAGCACGACGCCATACACACTGTCTGCCATCTGCCTGGTACAGTTGAAACAGAGATTCATCGAAGGTGAGCATTTATCGTCAGGTCCAGTTTGGACAGGAATTCTTTGGTTGTGCAAACAGTTTCATCAGCTGTCCGGGTGGCTGGTCTCAGACGGTCCCGCAGGGGAAGAAGCCGTATGTGGAGGTCCTGGGCTGGCGTGGTTACACGTGGTCTACGGTTGTGAGGCCAGTGGTGGACCATTCTTGATACACACAGGAAACTGTTGAGTGTGAAAAACCCAGCAGCGTTGCAGTTCTTGACACAAACCAGTGCGCCTGATACCTGCTACCAGACCCTGTTCAAAGACACTTAAATATTTTGTCTTGCCCATTCACCCTCTCAATGGCACACATACACTATCCATGTCTTAACAGGTGACCTCAATAAGGGATCATAGCTTTCACCTGGTCAGTCTGTCAAGAGCAGGCATTCATAATGTTCTGTACACATCAGACCTTAACACTGGGCGGCAGGTAGCCTAGCGGTTAGAGTGTTGGGCCAGTAACCAAAAGGTTGCTAGTTCGAATACCCGAGCAGACAAGGTGAAAAACAATGTCTGTGTCCTTGAGCAAGGCACTTAACCCTAATTTGCTCCAAGGGCTGACCCTGTAGGTAGGCCGTTTGTAAAAAATTATTTGTTCTTAACTGACTTGCCTATTTCAGATACACTGTAACACATCATCTCTTCTGTCCATATTTCAGATACACTGTAACACATCATCTCTTCTGTCCATATTTCAGATACACTGTAACACATCATCTCTTCTGTCCATATTTCAGATACACTTTAACACATCATCTCTTCTGTCCATATTTCAGATACACTGTAACACATCATCTCTTCTGTCCATATTTCAGATACACTGTAACACATCATCTCTTTCCATCTCTTCTGTCCATTTTCTTTCTATCCTCCATTTCTTCTTCTTTTTATTGTATTCCCCTCGTCATTCTCTCCCTGACTCCCTTGTTTTGCCCATTTTATTATTCTCCCTTAGAGAGAGAGAGAGGGAGGGAGGGAGAGAGCAAGCGAGGGAGGGAGAGAGCAAGCGAGGGAGGGAGGGAGGGAGAGAGCAAGCGAGGGAGGGAGAGAGCGAGGGAGGGAGGGAGGGAGGGAGGGAGAGAGCAAGCGAGGGAGAGAGCGAGGGAGGGAGGGAGAGAGCGAGGGAGGGAGGGAGAGAGCGAGGGAGGGAGAGAGGGAGAGAGCGAGGGAGAGAGAGGGAGAGAGGGAGAGAGAGAGAGAGAGAGAACCACAGCCACTATACCAAAACTGTGATGGGGAGGAGCCAGAAGGCCCACCTCCTCCTTCCTGAGTATAAATAGGAGCAGACCGGTTCTTCTCTCTCTCTCTCTCTCTCTCTCTGTCTGCTCTCTCTCTCTCTCTGAGACTCTCTGTCTGGAGAATGAGGTCCTTGAAGCACCTGAAACATCACAACAGGAAGAATGTGGTGAGTTCTGGGCTGGTTAACCTTTGGTGTGTTCAGTAGTGTGGTCTAGTGGTGATTAGTTGGAACATTCACAGTTTCAGAGTGTTGACAAGGACAAAATGTGTTAGTTGTTGTTTAAAACATTCTCCCTCCTTTTAGGTGAAACCTTTCTCTAACTCCACATTTCAGTCCCAGCAGCCTTAAATGTCTTTTTAAAGCTCTGTCTATCTGTCTCT
>CM042381.1:35787659-35852659 GCA_023634145.1 Thymallus thymallus
CTCTCTTTCTACCTCCCCCCTCTTTCTACCTCCCCCTCTCTTTCTACCTCCCCCCTCTCTTTCTACCTCCCCCCTCTCTTTCTACCTCCCCTCTCTTTCATTCTCTCTTTCTACCTCCCCCTCTCTTTCATTCTCTCTTTCTACCTCCCCCTCTCTTTCTACCTCCCCCTCTCTTTCATTCTCTCTTTCTACCTCCCCCTCTCTTTCATTCTCTCTTTCTACCTCCCCCCTCTCTTTCTACCTCCCCCCTCTCTTTCTACCTCCCCCTCTCTTTCTACCTCCCCCCTCTCTTTCATTCTCTCTTTCTACCTCCCCCTCTCTTTCATTCTCTCTTTCTACCTCCCCCTCTCTTTCTACCTCCCCCTCTCTTTCATTCTCTCTTTCTACCTCCCCCCTCTCTTTCATTCTCTCTTTCTACCTCCCCCCCTCTCTTTCTACCTCCCCCCTCTCTTTCTACCTCCCCCTCTCTTTCTACCTCCCCCCTCTCTTTCTACCTCCCCCTCTCTTTCTACCTCCCCCCCTCTCTTTCATTCTCTCTTTCTACCTCCCCCCTCTCTTTCTACCTCCCCCTCTCTTTCTACCTCCCCCCTCTCTTTCTACCTCCCCCCTCTCTTTCTAACCTCCCCCCCTCTCTTTCATTCTCTCTTTCTACCTCCCCCTCTCTTTCTACCTCCCCCCTCTCTTTCTACCTCCCCCTCTCTTTCATTCTCTCTTTCTACCTCCCCCTCTCTTTCTACCTCCCCCTCTCTTTCATTCTCTCTTTCTACCTCCCCCTCTCTTTCATTCTCTCTTTCTACCTCCCCCCCTCTCTTTCTACCCTCCCCCTCTCTTTCATTCTCTCTTTCTACCTCCCCCTCTCTTTCTACCTCCCCCCTCTCTTTCTACCTCCCCCTCTCTTTCATTCTCTCTTTCTACCTCCCCCCTCTCTTTCTACCTCCCCCCTCTCTTTCATTCTCTCTTTCTACCTCCCCCCTCTCTTTCTACCTCCCCCCTCTCTTTCATTCTCTCTTTCTACCTCCCCCTCTCTTTCTACCTCCCCCCCTCTCTTTCTACCTCCCCCCCTCTCTTTCTACCTCCCCCCTCTCTTTCTACCTCCCCCTCTCTTTCTACCTCCCCCCTCTCTTTCTACCTCCCCCCTCTTTCTACCTCCCCCTCTCTTTCATTCTCTCTTTCTACCTCCCCCCTCTCTTTCTGCCTCCCCCCTCTCTTTCTACCTCCCCCTCTCTTTCATTCTCTCTTTCTACCTCCCCCCTCTCTTTCTACCTCCCCCTCTCTTTCTACCTCCCCCCTCTCTTTCTACCTCCCCCCTCTCTTTCATTCTCTCTTTCTACCTCCCCCCTCTCTTTCTACCTCCCCCTCTCTTTCTACCTCCCCCCTCTCTTTCTACCTCCCCCCTCTCTTTCTACCTCCCCCCTCTCTTTCTACCTCCCCCCTCTCTTTCTACCTCCCCCTCTCTTTCATTCTCTCTTTCTACCTCCCCCCCTCTCTTTCTACCTCCCCCCTCTCTTTCATTCTCTCTTTCTACCTCCCCCCTCTCTTTCTACCTCCCCCCTCTCTTTCTACCTCCCCCCTCTCTTTCTACACCTCCCCCCTCTCTTTCTACCTCCCCCCTCTCTTTCTACCTCCCCCTCTCTTTCTACCTCCCCCTCTCTTTCATTCTCTCTTTCTACCTCCCCCCTCTCTTTCTACCTCCCCCCTCTCTTTCTACCTCCCCCTCTCTTTCTACCTCCCCCCTCCTTTCTACCTCCCCCCTCTCTTTCTACCTCCCCCCTCTCTTTCTACCTCCCCCCTCTCTTTCTACCTCCCCCCTCTCCTTTACCTCCCCCCTCTCTTTCTACCTCCCCCCCTCTCTTTCTACCTCCCCCCTCTCTTTCATTCTCTCTTTCTACCTCCCCCCTCTCTTTCATTCTCTCTTTCTACCTCCCCCCTCTCTTTCATTCTCTCTTTTCTACCTCCCCCTCTCTTTTTACCTCCCCCTCTCTTTCTACCTCCCCCCTCTCTTTCTACCTCCCCCCTCTCTTTCTACCTCCCCCCTCTCTTTCATTCTCTCTTTCTACCTCCCCCTCTCTTTCATTCTCTCTTTCTACCTCCCCCTCTCTTTCATTCTCTCTTTCTAACCTCCCCCCTCTCTTTCATTCTCTCTTTCTACCTCCCCCCTCTCTTTCTACCTCCCCCTCTCTTTCTACCTCCCCCCTCTCTTTCTACCTCCCCCCTCTCTTTCTACCTCCCCCCCTCTCTTTCATTCTCTCTTTCTACCTCCCCCCTCTCTTTCTACCTCCCCCCCTCTCTTTCTACCTCCCCCCTCTCTTTCATTCTCTCTTTCTACCTCCCCCCTCTCTTTCTACCTCCCCCCTCTCTTTCTACCTCCCCCCCTCTCTTTCTACCTCCCCCCTCTCTTTCTACCTCCCCCTCTCTTTCTACCTCCCCCTCTCTTTCATTCTCTCTTTCTACCTCCCCCTCTCTTTCTACCTCCCCCCTCTCTTTCTACCTCCCCCTCTCTTTCATTCTCTCTTTCTACCTCCCCCCTCTCTTTCTACCTCCCCCCTCTCTTTCATTCTCTCTTTCTACCTCCCCCTCTCTTTCTACCTCCCCCCTCTCTTTCTAACCTCCCCCCTCTCTTTCTACCTCCCCCCTCTCTTTCATTCTCTCTTTCTACCTCCCCCCTCTCTTTCTACCTCCCCCCCTCTCTTTCTACCTCCCCCCTCTCTTTCTACCTCCCCCCCTCTCTCTTCATTCTCTCTTTCTACCTCCCCCTCTCTTTCTACCTCCCCCCTCTCTTTCTACCTCCCCCCTCTCTTTCATTCTCTCTTTCTACCTCCCCCTCTCTTTCTACCTCCCCCCTCTCTTTCTACCTCCCCCCTCTCTTTCTACCTCCCCCCCTCTCTTTCTACCTCCCCCCTCTCTTTCTACCTCCCCCCTCTCTTTCTACCTCCCCCCTCTCTTTCTACCTCCCCCCCTCTCTTTCTACCTCCCCCTCTCTTTCTACCTCCCCCCTCTCTTTCTACCTCCCCCTCTCTTTCATTCTCTCTTTCTACCTCCCCCCTCTCTTTCTACCTCCCCCCTCTCTTTCTACCTCCCCCCTCTCTTTCTACCTCCCCCTCTCTTTCATTCTCTCTTTCTACCTCCCCCTCTCTTTCATTCTCTCTTTCTACCTCCCCCTCTCTTTCTACCTCCCCCCTCTCTTTCATTCTCTCTTTCTACCTCCCCCTCTCTTTCATTCTCTCTTTCTACCTCCCCCCTCTCTTTCTACCTCCCCCCTCTCTTTCTACCTCCCCCCTCTCTTTCTACCTCCCCCTCTCTTTCATTCTCTTTTTCTACCTCCCCCCTCTCTTTCTACCTCCCCCCTCTCTTTCATTCTCTCTTTCTACCTCCCCCTCTCTTTCTACCTCCCCCCTCTCTTTCATTCTCTCTTTCTACCTCCCCCCTCTCTTTTCTACCTCCCCCCCTCTCTTTCTACCTCCCCCCCTCTCTTTCATTCTCTCTTTCTACCTCCCCCTCTCTTTCTACCTCCCCCCTCCTCTTTCATTCTCTCTTTCTACCTCCCCCCTCTCTTTCTACCTCCCCCCTCTCTTTCATTCTCTCTTTCTACCTCCCCCCTCTCTTTCTACCTCCCCCCTCTCTTTCATTCTCTCTTTCTACCTCCCCCCTCTCTTTCTACCTCCCCCCTCTCTTTCTACCTCCCCCCTCTCTTTCTACCTCCCCCCTCTCTTTCTACCTCCCCCTCTCTTTCATTCTCTCTTTCTACCTCCCCCCTCTCTTTCTACCTCCCCCCTCTCTTTCTACCTCCCCCTCTCTTTCATTCTCTCTTTCTACCTCCCCCCTCTCTTTCTACCTCCCCCCTCTCTTTCTACCTCCCCCCTCTCTTTCTACCTCCCCCTCTCTTTCTACCTCCCCCTCTCTTTCATTCTCTCTTTCTACCTCCCTCTCTCTTTCTACCTCCCCCTCTCTTTCTACCTCCCCCCACCTTTCATTCTCTCTTTCTACCTCCCCCTCTCTTTCTACCTCCCCCCTCTCTTTCTGCCTCCCCCCTCTCTTTCTACCTCCCCCCTCTCTTTCATTCTCTCTTTCTACCTCCCCCCTCTCTTTCTACCTCCCCCGTCTCTTTCATTCTCTCTTTCTACCTCCCCCCTCTCTTTCTACCTCCCCCTCTCTTTCATTCTCTCTTTCTACCTCCCCCCTCTCTTTCTACCTCCCCCCTCTCTTTCATTCTCTCTTTCTACCTCCCCCCTCTCTTTCTACCTCCCCCCTCTCTTTCTACCTCCCCCCCTCTCTTTCTACCTCCCCCTCTCTTTCATTCTCTCTTTCTACCTCCCCCTCTCTTTCATTCTCTCTTTCTACCTCCCCCCTCTCTTTCTACCTCCCCCCTCTCTTTCTACCTCCCCCCTCTCTTTCTACCTCCCCCTCTCTTTCTACCTCCCCCCTCTCTTTCTACCTCCCCCTCTCTTTCTACCTCCCCCTCTCTTTCTACCCCCCCTCTCTTTCATTCTCTCTTTCTACCTCCCCCTCTCTTTCTACCTCCCCCTCTCTTTCTACCTCCCCCCTCTCTTTCTACCTCCCCCCTCTCTTTCATTCTCTCTTTCTACCTCCCCCTATCTTTCTACCTCCCCCTCTCTTTCTACCTCCCCCCTCTCTTTCTACCTCCTCTTTCTACCTCCCCCCTCTCTTTCATTCTCTCTTTCTACCTCCCCCTCTCTTTCTACCTCCCCCCTCTCTTTCTACCTCCCCCCTCTCTTTCTACCTCCCCCCTCTCTTTCATTCTCTCTTTCTACCTCCCCCCTCTCTTTCTACCTCCCCCCTCTCTTTCTACCTCCCCCCTCTCTTTCTACCTCCCCCTCTCTTTCTACCTCCCCCCTCTCTTTCTACCTCCCCCTCTCTTTCTACCCCCCCCTCTCTTTCATTCTCTCTTTCTACCTCCCCCCTCTCTTTCTACCTCCCCCTCTCTTTCTACCTCCCCCTCTCTTTCTACCTCCCCCTCTCTTTCTACCTCCCCCTCTCTTTCTACCTCCCCCCTCTCTTTCTACCTCCCCCCTCTCTTTCATTCTCTCTTTCTACCTCCCCCTCTCTTTCTACCTCCCCCTCTCTTTCTACCTCCCCCTCTCTTTCTACCTCCCCCTCTCTTTCTACCTCCCCCCTCTCTTTCATTCTCTCTTTCTACCTCCCCCTCTCTTTCTACCTCCCCCTCTCTTTCTACCTCCCCCTCTCTTTCTACCTCCCCCTCTCTTTCTACCTCCCCCTCTCTTTCTACCTCCCCCTCTCTTTCTACCTCCCCCCTCTCTTTCATTCTCTCTTTCTACCTCCCCCTCTCTTTCTACCCCCCCCTCTCTTTCTACCTCCCCCTCTCTTTCATTCTCTCTTTCTACCTCCCCCTCTTTCTACCTCCCCCTCTCTTTCTACCTCCCCCTCTCTTTCATTCTCTCTTTCTACCTCCCCCCTCTCTTTCTACCTCCCCCCTCTCTTTCATTCTCTCTTTCTACCTCCCCCTCTCTTTCTACCTCCCCCTCTCTTTCTACCTCCCCCCTCTCTTTCTACCTCCCCCTCTCTTTCTACCTCCCCCTCTCTTTCTACCTCCCCCTCTTTCATTCTCTCTTTCTACCTCCCCCTCTCTTTCTTCCTCCCCTCTCCCTCTCTCCTCTCCTTGTCTCCCTCTTTCATTTTTCCTCCCTTTCTCTCTCTATCAATTCAATTCAAATTAAATATAAGGCTTTTATTAACATGGGAAACATATGTTTACATATGTAGATAATAAACAAAAGTGAAATGAACAATAAAACATTTCCAGTAAACATGACACCAAAATAATAAAGACATTTCAAATGTCATTATGTGCAAATAGTTAAAGTATAAAGGGGGAAATAAATCAACATAAATATAGGTTGTATTTACATGGTGTTTGTTCTTCACTGGTTGACCTTTTCTTGTGGTAACAGGTCACACATTGCTGCTGTGATGAACACTGTGGTATTTCACCCAGTAGATATGGGAGTTTATCACAATTGGGTTTGTTTTTGAATTCTTTGTGGATCTGTGTAATCTGAGAGAAATATGTGTATAATATGGTTATACATTTGGCAGAAGGTTAGGAAGTGCAGCTCAGTTTCCACCTCATTTTGTGGGCAGTGTGCACATAGCCTGTCTTCTCTTGAGAGCCAGGTCTGCCTACAGCAGCCTTTCTCAATAGCAAGGCTATGCTCACTGAGTCTGTACATAGTCAAAGCTTTCCTTAAGTTTGGGTCAGTCACAGTGGTCAGGTATTCTGCCACTGTGTACTCTCTGTTTAGGGCCAAATAGCATTCTATTTTGCTCTGCTTTTTTTGTTAATTACTTGACACATTGGAAATAATTAGCTTTTAGCTTCCTCATGATTTGGTGAGGTCTAATTGTGTTGCTGTCCTGGGACTCTGTGGGTCTGTTTGTGTTTGTGAACAAAGCCCCAGGACCAGCTTGATTAGAGGACTCTTCTCCAGGTTCATCTCTCTGTAGGTGATGGCTTTGTTATGGAAGGTTTGGGAATCGCTTCCTTTTAGGTGGTTATAGAATTTAACAGCTCTTTTCTGGATTTTGATTCTGCTCTGCATGCATTATTTGATGTTTTACGTTGTACTCTGAGGATATTTTAGCAGAATTCTGCATGCAGAGTCTCAATTTGGTGTTTGTCCCATTTAGTGAATTCTTGGTTGGTGAGCGGACCCCAGACCTCACTACCATAAAGGGCAATGGGTTCTATAACTGATTCAAGTATTTTTAGCCAGATCCTAATTGGTATGTTGAATTTTATGTTCCTTTTGATAGAAGGTCCCTCTTGCCTTGTCTCTCAGATGGTTCACAGCATTGTGTAAGTTACCTGTGGCGCTGATGTTTAGGCAGAGGTATGTATAGTTTGTGTGCTCGAGGGCAACAGTGTCTAGATTGAATTCGTATTAGTGGTCCTGGCAACTGGACCTTTTTTGGAACACCATTATTTTTTGAAATAATTGTGTGTTTTTTGCCAATGTTTGTGTACATGGATTTTATAATGTTGTTTGTTTTTCCCCCAACACCACTTTCCATCAATTTGTATAGCAGACCCTCATGCCAAATTGAGTCAAAAGGTTTTTTGAAATCAACAAAGCATGAGAAGACTTTGCCTTTGTTTGGTTTGTTTGTTTGTTTGTCAGTTAGGGTGTGCAGGGTGAATACGTGGTCTGTCGTACGGTAATTTGGTAAAAAGACTATTTGACATTTGCTCAGTACATTGTTTTAACTCAGGAAATGAACTAGTCTGCTGTTAATTATAATGCAGAGGATTTTCCTAAGGTTGCTGTTGACGCATATCCCACGGTAGTTATTGGGGTCAAATTTGTGGATTGCGGTGATCAGTCCTTGGTTCCAGATATTGAGGAAGATTCCAGAGCTGAGGATGATGTTAAAGAGTTTCAACCTCTTAAGGATCGGACAAACCCAAATCTAACTGCCTGTAGCTCAGGACCTGAAGCAAGGATATGTATATTCTTGATACCATTTGAAAGGAAACACTTTGAAGTTTGTGGAAATGTGAAATGAATATAGGAGAATATAACACATTAGATCTGGTAAAAGATCATTAAATATTTTTTTTTTTTTTGTCTCATCTTTGAAATGCAAGAGAAAGGCCATAATATTACTTAGGAGTCCAACATTATGAGTCTAACTGTTCTCAGACCAGATCATATCATATTAACATGTAAGGACAACATTATGAGTCTAGCTGTTCTCAGACCAGATCATATCATATTAACATGTAAGGACAACATTATGAGTCTAGCTGTTCTCAGACCAGATCATATCATATTAACATGTAAGGACAACATTATGAGTCTAGCTGTTCTCAGACCAGATCATATCATATTAACATGTAAGGACAACATTATGAGTCTAGCTGTTCTCAGACCAGATCATATCATATTAACATGTAAGGACAACATTATGAGTCTAGCTGTTCTCAGACCAGATCATATCATATTAACATGTAAGGACAACATTATGAGTCTAGCTGTTCTCAGACCAGATCATATCATATTAACATGTAAGGACAACATTATGAGTCTAGCTGTTCTCAGACCAGATCATATCATATTAACATGTAAGGACAACATTATGTGCATTCTCCTCAAACAATAGCATGGTATTCTTTCACTGTAATAGTTACTGTAAATTGGACAGTGCAGTTATATTAACAAGAATGAAAGTTTTCTGCCTATATAAGATATGTCTATGTCCTGGGAAATGTTCTTGTTAGTTACAATGCCATGCTAATCACATTAGCGTATGTTAGCTCAACCGTCCCGAGGGCGGGACATGATCCTTTAGAGGTTAAGGATAGCCAATTGAAATTTGTGGTCTGTATATTTTATTATTTCATTGAGGATACCATCAACACCACAGGCCTTTTTGGGTTGGAGGGTTTGTATTTTGTATTTACCCCTATGGGAATCCCAATCTCGGCCGGTTGTGATACAGCCTGGAATTGGAGAATCTCTCTCTCTCTCTCTAGATCATCTAACTCCTCCTCCCCTTCTCCTCTCTGCTCCTCCCCCACGTTCCTACTGTTCTCATATCATATTAACATGTAAAGGACAACATTATGCCACCATGAAAGTGATTACTGTGTGTGATGTGTGTATTGAGGTAATTTAGTCAGCTACATGTTCAGATGATATTATGGATCGGTATAGAATCTTGGTGAATGATTCTAATGTAAAGGATTGTGAATGGGTCTTATTTATTAAATGAATGTTATTCATTCATGCAGGTCTGTATATACATATTCATGTACAGTTGTTATATCATATCACGTGCAATATTGTAAGTAATTCTTGGACTGAACTTACGTAGTCATTCACTCAGGAATGCATATTAGTATCCTGTCAGTTGTATCTTTTTTCATTGCATTTAGTATATTGAATGTGCAATACGTGCATTTATCTGTAATTAAACCCTGCACTAAGGACTGTACAGTCGTGGTCAAAAGTTTTGAGAATGACACAAGTATTGGTCTCCACAAAGTTTGCTGCTTCAGTGTTCTTAGATCTTTATGTCAGTAGTTACTATGGTACACTGAAGTATAATTACAAGTATTCCATAAGTGTCAAAGGCTTTCATTGACAATGACATTCAGTTTTTGCAAAGAGTCAATATTTGCAGTGTTGAACCTTCTTTTTCAAGACCTCTGCAATCCGCCCTGGCATGCTGTCAATTTACTTCTGGGCCATTCTTGCATAATCAATGCTTGGAGTTTGTTGGCATGACACAGGACTGATGGTAGCGGTCACCTTGTCTTCTCCGGACAAGGTGTTTTCCGGATGGCTCAAACAATCGGAAAGGGGATTCATCAGAGAAAATGACTCTACCCCAGTCCTCAGCAGTCCAATCCCTGTACCTTTTGCAGAATATCAGTCTGTCCCTGATGTGTTTTCCTGGAGAGAAATGGCTTCTTTGCTGCCCTTCTTGACACCAGGCCTTCCTCCAAAAGTCTTTGCCTCACTGTGCATGCAGATGCACTCACACCTGCCTGCTGCCATTCCTGAGCAAGCTCTGCACTGGTGGTGCCCCGATCCCGCAGCTGAATCAACTTTAGGAGACGGTCCTGGCGCTTGCTGGACTTTCTTGGGCACCCTGATGCCTTCTTCACAACAATTGAACCTCTCTCCTTGAAGTTGTTGATGATCCGATAAATGGTTGATTTAGGTGCAATCTTACCAGCAGCAATATCCTTGCCTGTGAAGCCTTTTTTGTGCAAAGCAATGATGACGGCACGTGTTTCCTTGCAGGTAACCATGGTTGACAGAGGAAGAACAATGATTTCAAGCACCACCCTCCTTTTAAAGCTTCCAGTCTGTTATTCTGACTCAATCAGCATGACAGAGTGATCTCCAGCCTTGTCCTCGTCAACACTCTCACCTGTGTTAACGAGACACATAATTTTTTTTCACCTTTATTTAACCAGGTAGGTTTTATTTCACCTTTATTTAACCAGGTAGGTTTTATTTCACCTTTATTTAATCAGGTAGGTTTTATTTCACCTTTATTTAACCAGGTAGGTTTTATTTCACCTTTATTTAACCAGGTAGGTCAGTTGAGAACTAGTTCTCATTTACAACTGTGACCTGGCCAAGACAAAGCAAAGCAGTGCGACAAAAAACAACACAGAGTTACACATGAGAATAAACAAACGTACAGTCAATAACACAATAGAGAATCTATACAGAGTGCAAATGTAGTGCAAAATGCAGTAAGGTTAGGAAGACAATAAATAGACCATAGTGGTGAAATAAGTTACAGATTAGCATAAACACTGGACTGATATATGTGCAGATGATGATGTGCAAATAGAGATACTGGAGTGCAAAATGAGCTAAAATAACAATATGGGGATGAGGTAGTAGTGTGGGCTATTTACAGAAGGGCTGTATACAGGTGCAGTGATCGATAAGCAGCTCTGACAGCTGATGCTTAAAGTTAGTGAGGGATTTTTGCAATTCGTTCCAGTCATTGGCAGCAGAGAACTGGAAGGAATGGCGGCCAAAGGAGGTGTTGGCTTTGGGGGTGACCAGTGAAATATACCTGCTGGAGCACATGCTACGGTTGGGTGTTGCTATGGTGACCAGTGAGCTGAGATAAGGCAGGGATTTACCTAATAAAGACTTAAGACAATCACTGACATGATGGCAGCTGGTCCTTTTGTGGCAGGGCTGAAATGCAGTGGAAATGTTTTTTGGGGATTAAGTTAATTTTCATGGCAAAGAGGGACTTTGCAATTAATTGCAATTAATCTGATCACTCTTCATGACATTCTGGAGTATATGCAAATTACCATCATCAACACTGAGGCAGCAAACTTTGTGGAGACCAATACTTGTGTCATTATCAAAACTTTTGACCACAACTATATATTAATTATATTATTATTATTATTATTATTACCCTAAATTATATCATACACACATTTAGCTATTTAAGTATCTCTTCCTGTCATTTACCTGTACAGCTAATTTAACCATGCAAAATATTCACTTACCTGTTCATTTAACCAGTCTGTATATTAAGTAAACTATTATTACCCTCGCTCATATCATACGCATTTTTAGCTACTGAAGTATTTCTCCGCCATCGACCTGTATAGTATAGTTAACCATCCACCAATGTATAGTGTACATATTCAGCCAACCACTCATACTATGCAATGTCTTTTTATAGCTTTTCTTGCACTCCAGATATCTTGTATTTCTATACTTTTTCATACTGCCGCTCTATGTATCATGTACCGTGTATCTGTCTTTTGTGTATTTTCGTTGTGGCATTTTGCACCTGCCCTGTGTTTTGTTGTAGCTGCTTGACAATTAAATTTCCCCCTCGGGGATCAATAAAGTACCTACCTACCAACCAACCAACCAAGTTAGCTTGTTAACTCCGTTAGATTCATATTACTCCTCTGTCATTTCACATTGACATTTTATTCATTAAGCAGACGCTCTTATCAAGAACCAATTACAGGAGCAATTAAGGTTAAGTGCCTTGCCCAAGGGTTAGGGTAAGGGCACGTCAACAGATTGTTCACCTAGTCGGCTCGGGATTCAAACCAACGACCTTTCGGTTACTGGCCCAACACTCTTAACCGATAGGTGATATTATTGACGATGGTTGACCAGGGGCTGATGGGTAATATTATTGATGATGGTTGACCAGGGGCTGATGGGTGATATTATTGATGATGGTTGACCAGGGGCTGATGGGTAATATTATTGACGAGGGTTGACCAGGGGCTGATGGGTAATATTATTGACGAGGGTTGACCAGGGGCTGATGGGTAATATTATTGACGAGGGTTGACCAGGGGCTGATGGGTAATATTATTGACGAGGGTTGACCAGGGGCTGATGGGTAATATTATTGACGAGGGTTGACCAGGGGCTGATGGGTAATATTATTGACGAGGGTTGACCAGGGGCTGATGGGTGATATTATTGACGAGGGTTGACCAGGGGCTGATGGGTGATATTATTGACGAGGGTTGACCAGGGGCTGATGGGTAATATTATTGACGAGGGTTGACCAGGGGCTGATGGGTGATATTATTGACGAGGGTTGACCAGGGGCTGATGGGTAATATTATTGACGAGGGTTGACCAGGGGCTGATGGGTAATATTATTGATGAATCCTCTCCTCACTGACTCTACCATCTCTGATCGACCCTGACATTGTAGTCTGTAAAGATGTGTTGACAGCAGTACTAACCCTGTCTCTCTCTGTGTTTGTGTCTCAGGAGAAAGCCAGTGGGCGCCTGGTTAGATGTGAGCCCAGGGCTATGGCCCGACAGGTTGATTGTGGCACTCAGACTGATCCTGTGGTGGTTCTGTCTCTAGCCCAGGCTGCTGTTCTGGGGCTCATCTCTCAGAATGAGGTGTTCGGTGCTACCATTGCTCCTAATGGCTTCTACACAGGAGAACCTAAAGAGTCCCCTGCCCTGCCTGTAGAGGGGGTGGACTACGAATACGCTGATCAGCTGATAGGAGCTAACGGAGATTACCTGGGAGACAACCTGCCTGAAGACGGACATATGCAGCCCAGCTGTAGCCAGAGGAGGTGGCACGGACCACCCCCCGAGGGGAAGATGGTAGGGCCCGAGCGCCATGCTGGAGTGCCAGTGGACGGGTCGTCCCAAGTGAAAGGAGAGGGGGTTATCTCTGGCCTGACGTCCTGTGTCCACATGCTGAACAACCTAGCTACTATTAGAGGGGGATTGGTCCAGGTTGACCCCGCCTCTCTCCGGGCCGCCGCCCAGAAAGGCTGTGCTGAATGTGACAGAGACATGTCCAGCCAGCAGGCTAACACACACCCTAACACACACACCCAGGCCGGCCACAGCCATAAAGGCCTTCAGGGGCAGAGGGAGGAAGAGGAGGGGGAGGGAAACAGCATGATTAAAGGAGGACACGAGGAGACTATCAGCAGCTACTTCCAGTCCAGCGAGGTGGGGGGGTACGAGGGCGGGGAGATCTACCATGAGAACAGCCAGGGTATGATGTGGGGTGACCAGCTGGAGCAGGGGGTGGGGGGAGGAGGAGGAGGAAGAGGAGGAGCAGGAAGAGGTGGGACCCATCGCCACCACGGCCGGAGGGTTGACCGTCTAGACATAAACATCCAGATAGATGAGTCGTACTGCGTGGACGTGGGGGAGGGGCTGAAGAGATGGAAGTGTCGTATGTGTGACAAGTCTTACACCTCCAAATACAACCTGGTAACTCACATCCTGGGTCACCAGGGTATCAAGCCCCACGCCTGCCCACACTGTGGGAAGCTGTTTAAACAGCCCAGCCACCTGCAGACCCACCTGCTCACCCACCAGGGAACTAGACCTCATAAATGTAGCGTGTGTAAGAAGGGTTTCACCCAGACCTCCCACCTGAAGAGACACATGCTACAGCATACTGACGTCAAACCTTACAGCTGCCGCTTCTGTCGCCGTGGCTTCGCCTACCCCAGCGAGCTCCGCGCCCACGAGACCAAACACGAGCGCGGGCGCTGCCACGTGTGTTCCCAGTGTGGCATGGAGTTCCCCACCTATGCCCATCTGAAGCGCCACCAGACCAGCCACCAGGGACCCACTACCTACCAGTGTACAGAATGCAACAAGTCCTTCAGCTACCGCAGCCAGCTGCAGAACCATCTACTGAAACACCAGAGTCCTCGCCCATACTCCTGCTCCCACTGCGGACTGGAGTTTGTCCAGTTACACCACCTCCGCCAGCACGCCCTCACACACAAGGTACCTAACTCTGACCCCTGACCCCTAACCATAACCCTCCGCCAGCACGCCCTCACACACAAGGTACCTAACTCTGACCCCTGACCCCTAACCATAACCCTCCGCCAGCACGCCCTCACACACAAGGTACCTAACTCTGACCCCTGACCCCTAACCATAACCCTCTGCCAGCACGCCCTCACACACAAGGTACCTAACTCTGACCCCTGACCCCTAACCATAACCCTCTGCCAGCACGCCCTCACACACAAGGTACCTAACTCTGACCCCTGACCCCTAACCATAACCCTCTGCCAGCACGCCCTCACACACAAGGTACCTAACTCTGACCCCTGACCCCTAACCATAACCCTCTGCCAGCACGCCCTCACACACAAGGTACCTAACTCTGACCCCTGACCCCTAACCATAACCCTCTGCCAGCACGCCCTCACACACAAGGTACCTAACTCTGACCCCTGACCCCTAACCATAACCCTCTGCCAGCACGCCCTCACACACAAGGTACCTAACTCTGACCCCTGACCCCTAACCATAACCCTCTGCCAGCACGCCCTCACACACATACACTACATAGCCAAAAGTATGTGGACACCCCTTCAAATTAGTGGATTCGGCTATTTCAGCCACACCCATTTCTGACAGGTGTATAAAATTGAGCACACCGCCATGCAATCTCCATAGACAAACATTAGCAGTAGAATGGCCTTACTGAAGAGCTCAGTGACTTTCAACATGGTACAGACCGGCTGACAGACATAGTGGGTATACACAGACAGACACACAGACAGTGGGTAGAGACAGACACATATACAGTGGGTAGAGACAGACAGACAGACAGACAGACACACAGTGAGTACAGACAGACAGACAGAGGGTAGAGACAGACAGACAGACAGACAGACAGACAGACAGAGGGTAGAGACAGACAGACAGACAGACAGACAGACAGTGGGTAGAGACAGACAGACACACAGTGGGTAGAGACAGACAGACAGACAGACAGAGGGTAGAGACAGACAGACACACAGTGGGTAGAGACAGACAGACAGCAAGACAGACAGACAGACACACACACACACAGTGGGTAGAGACAGACAGACGGTCAGGGGATACCTAGTCAGTTCCACAACTGAATGCATTCAAGTGAAATGTGTCTAACCCTCTGAATCAGAGAGGTGGGGGGGGCTGCCTTAATCAACGTCCATGTCGTTAGGGTTAGGGTTAGGGTTAGGGGTTAGGGGTTATGGTTAGTGTGCTAACTGCCTTTTTCAGCAGAACAGCAGATTTTTCAACCTTGCCAGCTCAAGGATTCGAACCAGCATCCTTTTGGTTACTGGCCCAAAAGCTCTTAAGCGCTAGTCTACCTCTGTCTGCAATGATCTAGAACATCCAAAGAATCAATGATCTAGAACATCCAAAGAATCAATGATCTAGAACATCCAAAGAATCAATGATCTAGAACATCCAAAGAATCAATGATCTAAAACATCCAAAGAATCTATAATGTATCCCGTTCAGACCTGGCTCAGATGCATACCAATCATATCCTTGATTTATTCTGCACTGAACAATGGAATGGAATATTCCCTAACAGGCCAATCACCAAGCCTTTAGAAGTACATCCCCTATCTAGGTCTGATCCTAATATAGTCATGCTTTTCCTTCAGCTTCATGTTCATTCTGCTGCAATGGTCCTCATCTAACTGTCCTCCTGTGTTCTTATTGGTCAGTGGTCGTCATCTAACTGTCCTCCTGTGTTCTTATTGGTCAGTGGTCGTCATCTAACTGTCCTCCTGTGTTCTTATTGGTCAGTGGTCGTCATCTAACTGTCCTCCTGTGTTCTTATTGGTCAGTGGTCCTCATCTAACTGTCCTCCTGTGTTCTTATTGGTCAGTGGTCCTCATCTAACTGTCCTCCTGTGTTCTTATTGGTCAGTGGTCCTCATCTAACTGTCCTCCTGTGTTCTTATTGGTCAGTGGTCCTCATCTAACTGTCCTCCTGTGTTCTTATTGGTCAGTGGTCCTCATCTAACTGTCCTCCTGTGTTCTTATTGGTCAGTGGTCCTCATCTAACTGTCCTCCTGTGTTCCTCATCTAACTGTCCTCCTGTGTTCTTATTGGTCAGTGGTCCTCATCTAACTGTCCTCCTGTGTTCTTATTGGTCAGTGGTCCTCATCTAACTGTCCTCCTGTGTTCTTATTGGTCAGTGGTCCTCATCTAACTATCCTCCTGTGTTCTTATTGGTCAGTGGTCCTCATCTAACTGTCCTCCTGTGTTCTTATTGGTCGGTGTTCCTCATCTAACTGTCCTCCTGTGTTCTTATTGGTCAGTGGTCGTCATCTAACTGTCCTCCTGTGTTCTTATTGGTCAGTGGTCCTCATCTAACTGTCCTCCTGTGTTCTTATTGGTCTGTGTTCCTCATCTAACTGTCCTCCTGTGTTCTTATTGGTCAGTGGTCCTCATCTAACTGTCCTCCTGTGTTCTTATTGGTCAGTGGTCCTCATCTAACTGTCCTCCTGTGTTCTTATTGGTCAGTGGTCCTCATCTAACTGTCCTCCTGTGTTCTTATTGGTCAGTGGTCCTCATCTAACTGTCCTCCTGTGTTCTTATTGGTCAGTGGTCCTCATCTAACTGTCCTCCTGTGTTCTTATTGGTCAGTGGTCCTCATCTAACTGTCCTCCTGTGTTCTTATTGGTCAGTGGTCCTCATCTAACTGTCCTCCTGTGTTCTTATTGGTCAGTGGTCCTCATCTAACTGTCCTCCTGTGTTCTTATTGGTCAGTGGTCCTCATCTAACTATCCTCCTGTGTTCTTATTGGTCAGTGGTCCTCATCTAACTGTCCTCCTGTGTTCTTATTGGTCGGTGTTCCTCATCTAACTGTCCTCCTGTGTTCTTATTGGTCAGTGGTCCTCATCTAACTGTCCTCCTGTGTTCTTATTGGTCAGTGGTCCTCATCTAACTGTCCTCCTGTGTTCTTATTGGTCAGGGAATGAAGGGTCATAAGTGTGAGGTGTGTTCCCGTGAGTTCACCTTGTCAGCCAACCTGAAGAGACACATGTTGATCCACAACAGCATCAGACCCTTCCAGTGTCACATCTGCTTCAAGAGCTTCATCCAGAAACAGACGCTCAAAACACACATGATCGTCCACCTGCCTGTCAAACCCTTCAAATGCAAGGTGAGTTTATATCCAGGGTTGGAACATGTTCAGGGAACCCAAATCCGGAAAATAACTAACTGCATTTTTCCACAACAGAAATGGAACCTGGAATGAAAGTAATCCATACTGTTCCGGAACAGAACTGTTATTTTAAAAGCATGGTTAATAACATTATTCTACATTCCAGGTATTTATTTTTAGTCCCACAACAAAACGCAACAAGGCGCCTATGCAAAGCCCTCACTCTGTCACTCAGAAACGTATTCTAATGTCTACCTGCAAGCTGGAAATCTTTTGCCTTTGCATGTTTAGGCTACCTGCCCCTCCCCCCTCTGAAGCATAGGCTACTGCACTGACGTTACAAACTTAATTCAGAAGATAGGGAGAGAGATGTTTTATTAGCTAGAGAAGAATGGATGAACTTTCAATGCTAGTTAAGGACACTAGAGCTAGTTACAGTATCACATTTCCTGTTGGATTTACACTACACCTGCTCATCAAACATCTCATTCCAAAATCATGGGCATTAATATGGAGTTGGTCCCAGCTTTGCTGTTATAACAGCCTCCACTCTTCTGGGAAGGCTTTCCACTAGATGTTGGAACATTGCTGCAGAGACTTGCTTCCATTCAGCCACAAGAGCATTAGTGAGGTCGGCACTGATGTTGGGTGATTAGGCCTGACTCACAGTGGGCTTTCCAATTCATCCCAAAGGTGTTAGATGGGGTTGAGGTCAGGGCTCTGTCCATGCCAGTCAAGTTCTTCCACACTGATCTCGACAAACCATTTTCCCCAAACTGTTGCCACAAAGTTGGAAGCACAGAATCGTCGAGAATGTAATTGTATGCTGTAGCATTAAGATTTCCCTTCACTGGTACAATATAAATAAGAGTATTGCACAAAAAAAATATATTTGAGACCTTTTTACAGCCTTGCCTTTCTTGCAGCAAACAAGTGACATAAAGTGAATTATAAATAAGAGTATTGCATAAAAAACTAACTATATTACAGAAACAGTGCAATATGCATAATGTAGCATTGTTCTACAGCCTTACTCACCTAGCCTTTCTTGCAGCAAAGTCATCTATGATCTCATCATAAGACAGCTGTTGTGAGACCACATGATTTATACTAATGATGGAAAGTCCACTAGGACGTTCTTGCACCGTAGTAGATCTCAGGTAGGTTTTAATCAGTTTGAACTTAGAGAAGCTCCTTTCAGCAGCAGCCACTGTAACAGGAAGAGTGGCAGTGAATCTCAGAGCTACCCACATATTGGGTACATTTCTGTCAGCTTCTTCTCGTGCAGGAAGGTCAAGAGTTACATGTTTGTCATGTTTTTTAATGGCAAATGTGGAAAGTTCCCTGCCATCAATATCTGTCTGTCCGTCATGGCTTAGAGCAGTGCTCAGGGTTTGACAGTGCTCTAGCAACTCTTCTTTTGACATGTTGGGGAAGTTGAGGAGCACTCCAAATGTGTCCTTCACCTCTCCCAGGCTCTGAAATCTCTCATCAAGTGAAGAGGGCTGTATCCACTACCACATCAACAAATGTGGTTTCAATTTTTTGAAGTGCATCACCAATAGGCTCATCTGGAGCCTCATAACCAAAGTGCCTTTTTGTGGTTCTCAGCTGCTTTTGTTTGAGTACAGAATCCACGTTCATCTCCTCGCACATTTCCTTTGCAGTTGTCTGTGCATCAGAAAATCCAGTGTTTCTGTAGCAGGGAATCTCTGGTTTTCTTTAGCAAGTGGATCTTGTTGAGGATGTCATACCATATGACTGTGCAAATAGAACAGCGGTAGGATCCAATCTCCTCAGCCAAAGACTGGGCTTCAACTTTCACCACAGGGTCTGCAGTAGTTCCCCTCACCTCCAGAAGAGCCTCTCTGACTTGCCCAGCCTGGTACCTTACTGCCTGAATGCTGTTTATCCTGCTTTCCCACCTGGTCTCTGATCATGATTTCAGGGTGGTTTTGACATGTTTCAGGAGAATACTTTGATGTTTTCATCTCTTCCACTATTTTTTCCAGTATTTTTGCGCTGATGGAGTCTCAGTTCATTTTGGATTATTTGCACCGTGCCGGGGTGACGCTGCGGGCAACACAGAAAATATGTAGTTGTGTAATATTTCAAATTAATAGTATTAAAATAATATTAGTAAAAAAAAGAATATATATATATATATATATATAAGCGGCTTATCAACACCACTATCCCAGAAGCTTGAATCTGATGTGGGCATTTATATTCTCCCTGATTTTGTTTTGCCGTTTAGCTGAACGATCGATGTTCTTCAGGTCACTGTATCCACCTTTCAACCAAGGCTCAGACTTTCCAAAAAGCAGGCAAGGCCAGCAATCCAGGCGTCTTGATGAAAGGCTTTCTGTTACCCAGCTATACTTTTGATACCAGTTGGTATTGAACACCTTTTCTTCACGAAACTGATCTCAGGCAGAGGTCGACCCTCGCTTTTACTTTGCACCTTTTCCGTGTAACCCAGAGAATGAAAGGGGTTCTTACACAAAAAGTCCACAACATTTTCGGCAGCGTTGGCCATTCTATCATTCTGGAGGAGAAAACTGCAGACTCGCGCTGGTAGCAAATTTGAAATAAATTGCACTAACTGGACACCAAAATAAAGTTGTAAAACCAAGAAAACTATTGATAATATTCCTCCTCCGTCTCCTGTAATTTAAAACTCATTTGAATTGAATAATATCCCAAAAATGCTCAACTATCACTCTTCACCTGGATTCGGTTTTATGTAGCAAAATTAGAATTTCTGATTTTTACATTTGATAACGGTAGAGACTCAGAGCTACAACATGGTTCATCATCCACTACAGTTGAGGAACAATGGGAAAGGAATTCTGCTTTGAAAGTTAATAAACTTTTGAGAAAATGGCATTTTAAAGTTTTGGTATCTAGTGAAAAGCTCTTCTTTGTCTCCACCCATTCAGCATGGTTCACACCCTCTTAAGCTTTAGCCCCACCCATCTCGTTTCACTTTCGGAGCGTTCAGAGCGCACACTTGACGCTCTGGCCGATGATTTGTTTACCATAACATGAAAACAGCCTAACCAGCTCTGCTGGCAATAATTTCACTACGCTTTTTTGCCGACGTTACACTTCAGCTTAAGACATGTAGCTAGCTAGGTAAACAATGAACCTAGCTAGGTAAACAACATATAAGACCACACACGTCACAGAATGTTAGCTAATGAGCCAGCCAGCAAACGTTCGGATTTATAGAAGGCTTCTGTCTATTTGAGCCCAGACGTTTACTGACGCCGGCCATATTCAATGGGTGTTGTACACTTTAGCTTAAGACATGTAGCTTGCTAGCTAGGTAAACAACATATAAGACCACACACGTCACAGAATGTTAGCTAATGAGCCAGCCAGGAAACGTTAGCTAGTTAAACAACAATAAATCATGTCGTTACTACCCTGCATACGAATAACAACATCATACACGCAACATTAGCTAGGAAGCCAGCCAACTAACATTATCTAGCTAACAGTACACTTTAGCTTAAGACATGTAGCTAGCTAGCTAGGTAAACAATATGTAAGACCACACATGTCATGTAACGTTGGCTAACGAGCCAGCCAGCTAATGTTAGCTAGTTAAACAACAATGAATAATAACGTCATACACATACAAGTTTGTTATTAAGGGACATGAAAGTTCACATGTTCCAGAAGGCATTTCTGCCAAAAGACGCATTTTGATAAAAACGGGTCACTGGATGGTATCAGAAATGTAGGAGCCTTTAATGCAGATCAGTGGAGGCTCTTCAGAGGAGGGAGGGGAGGACTATCCTCCTCAGTGAAATTTCATAAAAATTGTGAAACATTAAAAAGGTTTTAGATAGAACTGTTACCAAGTAATTGATTTAAAATACACTGTTTTGCAATGACGGTCTACAGTAACTTCAACAGCACTGTCTGGGGTAGCACCATGGTGTAGCCGGAGGACAGCTAGCTTCCTCTGGCTACATTGACTTCAATACAAAACCTAGGAGGCTCGTAGGCTTCACCCCCTTCCATAGAAGGTGATTATGATGGTAATTATGACCACTTCTGGAGGACGTCCTCCAAACAATCAAAGCGTTTGCCGTATGAACTGACATGTTGTCCATCCAATCATAGAAAGTAATTATCCAATCATAGAAGGTAATTATCCAATCATAGAAAGTAATTATCCAATCATAGAAAGTAATTATCCAATCATAGAAAGTAATTATCCAATCATAGAAGGTTCTATCTATTATGGATAACTTTTTTTTGAATGTTTCACTATTTTTATTTTTATTAAATTTCACTGAGGAGGATGGTCCTCCCTTTCCTCCTCTGAAGAGCCTCCACTGATCTGCATTAAAGGCTCCTCCATTTCTGATTCCATCCAGTGGACCTAACATTGGTGTTTGTCTAGAGGGCTGGGTTTCGGCCACCGTTATTTGAATTATGGAATAACTGCCCCCTAGTCTTTGGTCTTGGAGGTTGGTTACTGCCTCAAAGGGACTGGTAGCAGCCAGGGACTACAGTTAGGTCTTGGAGGTTGGTTACTGCCTCAAAGGGACTGGTAGCAGCCAGGGACTACAGTTAGGTCTTGGAGGTTGGTTACTGCCTCAAAGGGACTGGTAGCAGCCAGGGACTACAGTTAGGTCTTGGAGGTTGGTTACTGCCTCAAATTGGGACTACAGTTAGGTCTTGGGGGTTTGTTACTGCCTCAAAGGGACTGGTAGCAGCCAGGGACTACAGTTAGGTCTTGGAGGTTGGTTACTGCCTCAAAGGGACTGGTAGCAGCCAGGGACTACAGTTAGGTCTTGGAGGTTGGTTACTGCCTCAAAGGGACTGGTAGCAGCCAGGGACTACAGTTAGGTCTTGGAGGTTGGTTACTGCCTCAAATTGGGACTACAGTTAGGTCTTGGGGGTTTGTTACTGCCTCAAAGGGACTGGTAGCAGCCAGGGACTACAGTTAGGTCTTGGAGGTTGGTTACTGCCTCAAAGGGACTGGTAGCAGCCAGGGACTACAGTTAGGTCTTGGAGGTTGGTTACTGCCTCAAATTGGGACTACAGTTAGGTCTTGGGGGTTTGTTACTGCCTCAAAGGGACTGGTAGCAGCCAGGGACTACAGTTAGGTCTTGGAGGTTGGTTACTGCCTCAAAGGGACTGGTAGCAGCCAGGGACTACAGTTAGGTCTTGGAGGTTGGTTACTGCCTCAAAGGGACTGGTAGCAGCCAGGGACTACAGTTAGGTCTTGGAGATTGGTTACTGCCTCAAAGGGACTGGTAGCAGCCAGGGACTACAGTTAGGTCTTGGAGATTGGTTACTGCCTCAAAGGGACTGGTAGCAGCCATGGACTACAGTTAGATCTTGGAGGTTGGTTACTGCCTCAAATAGGGGATGGTAGCAGCCAGGGACTACAGTTAGATCTTGGAGGTTGGTTACTGCCTCAAATAGGGGATGGTAGCAGCCAGGGACTACAGTTAGGTCTTGGGGGTTTGTTACTGCCTCAAATAGGGGATGGTAGCAGCCAGGGACTACAGTTAGATCTTGGAGGTTGGTTACTGCCTCAAATAGGGGATGGTAGCAGCCAGGGACTACAGTTAGGTCTTGGAGATTGGTTACTGCCTCAAATAGGGGATGGTAGCAGCCAGGGACTACAGTTAGGTCTTGGAGGTTGGTTACTGCCTCAAAGGGACTGGTAGCAGCCAGGGACTACAGTTAGGTCTTGGAGATTGGTTACTGCCTCAAAGGGACTGGTAGCAGCCAGGGACTACAGTTAGGTCTTGGAGGTTGGTTACTGCCTCAAAGGGACTGGTAGCAGCCAGGGACTACAGTTAGGTCTTGGAGGTTGGTTACTGCCTCAAAGGGACTGGTAGCAGCCAGGGACTACAGTTAGGTCTTGGAGGTTGGTTACTGCCTCAAATTGGGACTACGGTTAGGTCTTGGAGGTTGGTTACTGCCTCAAATTGGGACTACAGTTAGGTCTTGGGGGTTTGTTACTGCCTCAAAGGGACTGGTAGCAGCCAGGGACTACAGTTAGGTCTTGGAGGTTGGTTACTGCCTCAAATTGGGACTACAGTTAGGTCTTGGAGGTTGGTTACTGCCTCAAATTGGGACTACAGTTAGGTCTTGGGGGTTTGTTACTGCCTCAAATAGGGGATGGTAGCAGCCAGGGACTACAGTTAGGTCTTGGAGGTTGGTTACTGCCTCAAATTGGGACTACAGTTAGGTCTTGGGGGTTTGTTACTGCCTCAAATAGGGGATGGTAGCAGCCAGGGACTACAGTTAGGTCTTGGAGGTTGGTTACTGCCTCAAATTGGGACTACAGTTAGGTCTTGGGGGTTTGTTACTGCCTCAAATAGGGGATGGTAGCAGCCAGGGACTACAGTTAGGTCTTGGAGGTTGGTTACTGCCTTGAATAGGGACTGGTAGCAGGGACTACAGTTAATAACCATGTCCCGATGTCAAGCCAAACGATCACGATTATGAACATATATCTCATGCTTTGTCTTCTCCAGGTGTGCGGGAAGTCGTTCAACAGAATGTACAACCTGCTGGGTCACATGCACCTCCACGCCGGCTCCAAGCCCTTCAAGTGTCCTTACTGCTCCTCCAAGTTTAACCTGAAGGGGAACCTCAGCCGACACATGAAGGTCAAACATGGCATGGACATCTCACCTGACGGACAAGGTGAGGCTTTACCCTTCATCCTAACCCTTTACCCTAACCCGGCATTGACATCTCACCTGACGGACAAGGTGGGTTAGGGTTGGTTCTACCGCTGTGTTCTGGGTTGGGGTTAGGGTAGGTTCTACCACTGTGTTCTGAGTTGGGGTTAGGGTAGGTTCTACCACTGTTTTCTGGGTTGGGGTTGGTTCTACCACTGTTTTCTGGGTTAGGCTTGGTTCTACCACTGTTCTGGGTTAGGGTAGGTTCTATTACTGTGTTCTGAGTTGGGGTTAGGCTTGGTTCTACCACTGTACTCTTCATAACAGCCCTGTTTCTGTGTGTTCCCAGATGTTCTTCCTGAGATGGAGGGCCAGGGACACTATGAGGAGGACAACTTTGACTTTGGGGCCTCGGGGGCCAACAACAACATGGATAATGGAGGCTCCCAGAACCTCACCAAGCTCACCACGGCAAACATAGACGACATGGACAACTATTACCACTTTGGGAAGGATACAGCGAACTACAACACGCCCTGAACAGTAGTACAGTAGTGTTCATGTTAATGAACTACCGACCATTACAGACCATGGGTTAATGGTGGACTAACTACAGACCATGGGTTAATGGTGGACTAACTACAGACCATGGGTTAATGGTGGACTAACTACAGACCATGGGTTAATGGAGAAGAGACCATGGGTTAATGGTGGACTAACTACAGACCATGGGTTAATGGAGAAGAGACCATGGGTTAATGGTGGACTAACTACAGACCATGGGTTAATGGTGGACTAACTACAGACCATGGGTTAATGGTGGACTAACTACAGACCATGGGTTAATGGAGAAGAGACCATGGGTGGAGAACAGACAACATGGCTGCCATGCTGTGGCAGTGAGAGAGACTGGGTTAGGGTGTGCTGTGGCAGTGAGAGAGACTGGGTTAGGGTGTGCTGTGGCAGTGAGAGAGACTGGGTTAGGGTGTGCTGTGGCAGTGAGAGAGACTGGGTTAGGGTGTGCTGTGGCAGTGAGAGAGACTGGGTTAGGGTGTGCTGTGGCAGTGAGAGAGACTGGGTTAGGGTGTGCTGTGGCAGTGAGAGAGACTGGGTTAGGGTGTGCTGTGGCAGTGAGAGAGACTGGGTTAGGGTGTGCTGTGGCAGTGAGAGAGACTGGGTTAGGGTGTAATGTGGCAGTGAGAGAGACTGGGTTAGGGTGTGCTGTGGCAGTGAGAGAGACTGGGTTAGGGTGTGCTGTGGCAGTGAGAGAGACTGGGTTAGGGTGTGCTGTGGCAGTGAGAGAGACTGGGTTAGGGTGTGCTGTGGCAGTGAGAGAGACTGGGTTAGGGTGTGCTGTGGCAGTGAGAGAGACTGGGTTAGGGTGTGCTGTGGCAGTGAGAGAGACTGGGTTAGGGTGTGCTGTGGCAGTGAGACACGGGGAGGGGGTTCCTAGACCCTTTAAGAACCAGAACTGACCTGTCCTGATAGAGGGGCGGGACATGCCAATCAGCTCCACCCGTCTCCGATGGAAGTGACTGAGACTGACGATTGAGTCTAGAAGTCCTTTGGGATATTCTACCAGACATGATTGGTCTAGAAGTCCTTTGGGATATTCTACCAGACATGATTGGTCTAGAAGTCCTTTGGGATATTCTACCAGACATGATTGGTCTAGAAGTCCTTTGGGATATTCTACCAGACACGACTACAGACTATATTGACAGATGTAAACTCTGATTAGTTGTGGTATGGAACTATGTATCAGCACTCAGAAAGCAGTTTTACACAGACATCTTACCTACCTTGGAATCATTCACCAATAAGTATGTTTTGACAGAAGACCGTGCCAGATATAGTATAACTCTGATCTTAGAAAGTCTTCACACCTCTTGACTTTTTCCACATTTGGTTGTGTTACAGCCTGATTTAAAAATTGATGAAATGTAGAGTTTTTGTCACTAGCTTACACACAATACCCCATAATGTCAAGGTGGAATTATGTTTTGTAGAATATTGTACAAATTAATTAAAAATGAAAAGCTGAAATGTCTTGAGTCAATAAGTATTCAACCCCTTTGTTATGGCAAGCCTAAATAAGTTCAGGAGTAAAAATGTGTTTAACAAGTCACATGGACTCTGATTCAACCACAAAGACCAGGGAGGTTTTCCAATGCCTCGCAAAGAAGGGCTCATATTGATAAATGAAAAAAAACAAGAAACAGACATTGAATATCCCTTTGAGCATGGTGAAGTTATTAATTACACTTTGAATGGTGTATCATTACACCCAGTCACTACAAAGATACAGGTGTCCTCTCTAACTCAGTTGCCAGAGGAAGGAAACCGCTCAGGGATTTCACCATGAGGCCAATGGTGACTTTAAAACACAGAGTTTAATGGCTCTGAAAGGAGAAAACTGCAAAAAATGTGTCAAAGCAATGAACTTTGTCCTGAATACAAAGCGTTATGTTTGGGTCAAATCCAATACAACACATCAGAGTACCACTCTCCATATTATCAAGCATGGTTGTGACTGCATCATGTTATGGGTGTACTTGTTATAGATAGACAGATACAGCGGGTGAAATAAGTATTGAACACGTCACCATTTTTCTCAGTAAATATATTTCCAAAGGTGCTATTGACATGAAATGTTCACCAGATGTTGGTAACAACCCAAGTAATCCATACATACAAAGAAACCAAAACAAATAAGTTCAGAAAATAAGTTGTGTAATAGTGTGAAATGACACAGGGAAAAAGTATTGAACACACTTACTGATATTTATTTAATACTTTGTACAAAAGCCTTTGTTGGTAATGACAGCTTCAAGACGCCTCCTGTATGGAGAAACTAGTCGCATGCATTGCTCTGGTGTGATTTTGGCCCATTCTTCTACACAAACAGTCTTCAAATCTTGAAGGTTCTGTGGGCCTCTTCTATGAATCTTGATCTTCAGTTCTTTCCATAGATTTTCAATGGGATTTAAGTCAGGTGATTGGCTGGGCCATTCTAGCAGCTTTATTTTCTTTCTTTGAAACCAATTGAGAGTTTCCTTGGCTGTGTGTTTGGGATCATTGTCTTGCTGAAATGTCCACCCTCGTTTCATCTTCATCATCCTGGTAGATGGCAGCAGATTTTGTCAAGAATGTCTCGGTAAATTTGCCCATTCATCCTTCCTTCAATTATGTGAAGTTTGCCAGTACCATTTGCTGAAAAGCAGCCCCACACCATGATGTTCCCACCTCCAAACTTCACTGTTGGTATGGTGTTTTTAGGGTGATGTGCAGTGCCATTTCTCCTCCAAACATGGTGTGTATTATGACATCCAAACAGTTCAATTTTGCTCTCATCTGACCACACTATATTCTCCCAGTATTTCACTGGCTCCCCAGTACACCACTGCAAAAAAGATGGCACTGGCCACCACAGACTGGTAGAAGGTATGCAGTAGTTTACTGCACACGTTGAAGGACCTGAGCCTCGGCTCTGGCCCTTTTTGTACAGAGCATCGGTGTTACCAGCCCATTCCAGCCTGTTGTCCATATGGACTCCCAGGAACTTGTATGACCCAACCATTTCCACATCCATCCCCTGTATAGGGACTGCAGTCAGTTGGGCCTTGGTTCTCCTGAAGTCCACCACCATCTCCTTTGTTTTGCTGATGTTGAGCTGAAGGTGGTTCTGCTCACACCACAACACAAAGTCACTGATTGTGCTCCTGTACTCCTCCTCCTGCCCACCCCTGATGCACCCTACAATAGCAGAGTCATCCGAGAACTTCTGTAGGTGGCATGTTTCAGAGTTATATCTGAAGTCTGAGGTGTAGAGGGTGAACAGGAAGGGGGACAGGACCGTTCCCTGGGGGGCTCCTGTGTTGCTCACTGCCCGTTCTGACACACAGCTCTGTAGTTGCACAAATTGTGGCCTACCGGTCAGGTAGTCCGTAACCCAGGAGACTAAGAGTGCTTCCACTTTCATCCTCTTCATCTTCTCACCCAGTAGCAGGGGCTGAATGGTGTCGAAGGCACAGGAGAAGTAAAAAAACAACCTTCACAGTGCAACCTGCGTTGTCCAGGTTAGAGTAGGCCCAGAAGGTAGATGATTGCAGGATGTTTTCCACAGCACAGGGACCCTTTCCAGGCTAAGGTTGAAAAGACGCTGGAGTATTCCACACAGTTGGTCAGCACAGACCCTAAGCACCCTTGGGCTGATGCCATCAGGGCCCGCCGCTTTCCACTGATGTAGTCCATGGTGTACTACAGTAGGGTTAGGGGTTAAAGGTCCATGGTGTACTACAGTAGAGTTAGGGGTTCATGGTGTACTACAGTAGAGTTAGGGGTTAGAGGTCCATGGTGTACAGTAGAGTTAGGGGTTAGGGGTCCATGGTGTACAGTAGAGTTAGGGGTCCATGGTGTACTACAGTAGAGTTAGGGGTTATAGGTCCATGGTGTACTACAGTAGGGTTAGGGGTTAGAGGTCAATGGTGTACTACAGTAGGGTTAGGGGTTAGAGGTCCATGGTGTACTACAGTAGGGTTAGGGGTTATAGGTCCATGGTGTACTACAGTAGGGTTAGGGGTTAGAGGTCCATGGTGTACTACAGTAGGGTTAGGGGTTAGAGGTCCATGGTGTACTACAGTAGAGTTAGGGGTTAGAGGTCCATGGTGTACTACAGTAGGGTTAGAGGTCCATGGTGTACTACAGTAGGGTTAGGGGTTAGAGGTCCATGGTGTACTACAGTAGGGTTAGAGGTCCATGGTGTACTACAGTAGAGTTAGGGGTTAGAGGTCCATGGTGTACAGTAGGGTTAGAGGTCCATGGTGTACTACAGTAGGGTTAGAGGTCCATGGTGTACTACAGTAGGGTTAGGGGTTAGAGGTCCATGGTGTACTACAGTAGAGTTAGGGGTTAGAGGTCCATGGTGTACTACAGTAGGGTTAGAGGTCCATGGTGTACTACAGTAGGGTTAGAGGTCCATGGTGTACTACAGTAGGGTTAGAGGTCCATGGTGTACTACAGTTGGGTTAGAGGTCCATGGTGTACTACAGTAGGGTTAGAGGTCCATGGTGTACTACAGTAGGGTTATAGGTCCATGGTGTACTACAGTAGGGTTAGAGGTCCATGGTGTACTACAGTAGGGTTAGAGGTCCATGGTGTACTACAGTAGGGTTAGAGGTCCATGGTGTACTACAGTAGGGTTAGAGGTCCATGGTGTACTACAGTAGAGTTAGGGGTTAGAGGTCCATGGTGTACTACAGTAGAGTTAGGGGTTAGAGGTCAATGGTGTACTACAGTAGGGTTAGGGGTTAGAGGTCAATGGTGTACTACAGTAGGGTTAGGGGTTAGAGGTCAATGGTGTACTACAGTAGGGTTAGGGGTTAGAGGTCAATGGTGTACTACAGTAGGGTTAGAGGTCCATGGTGTACTACAGTAGAGTTAGGGGTTAGAGGTCCATGGTGTACTACAGTAGGGTTAGAGGTCCATGGTGTACTACAGTAGAGTTAGGGGTTAGAGGTCCATGGTGTACAGTAGGGTTAGGGGTTAGAGGTCCATGGTGTACTACAGTAGAGTTAGGGGTTATAGGTCCATGGTGTACTACAGTAGGGTTAGAGGTCCATGGTGTACTACAGTAGAGTTAGGGGTTAGAGGTCCATGGTGTACAGTAGGGTTAGGGGTTAGAGGTCCATGGTGTACTACAGTAGGGTTAGGGGTTAGAGGTCCATGGTGTACTACAGTAGAGTTAGGGGTTAGAGGTCCATGGTGTACTACAGTAGAGTTAGGGGTTATAGGTCCATGGTGTACTACAGTAGGGTTAGAGGTCCATGGTGTACTACAGTAGGGTTAGGGGTTAGAGGTCCATGGTGTACTACAGTAGGGTTAGGGGTTAGAGGTCAATGGTGTACTACAGTAGAGTTAGGGGTTATAGGTCCATGGTGTACTACAGTAGGGTTAGGGGTTAGAGGTCCATGGTGTACTACAGTAGGGTTAGGGGTTAGAGGTCCATGGTGTACTACAGTAGAGTTAGGGGTTAGAGGTCCATGGTGTACTACAGTAGGGTTAGAGGTCCATGGTGTACTACAGTAGAGTTAGGGGTTATAGGTCCATGGTGTACTACAGTAGGGTTATAGGTCCATGGTGTACTACAGTAGAGTTAGGGGTCCATGGTGTACAGTAGGGTTAGGGGTTAGAGGTCCATGGTGTACTACAGTAGAGTTAGGGGTTAGAGGTCCATGGTGTACTACAGTAGAGTTAGGGGTTAGAGGTCCATGGTGTACAGTAGAGTTAGGGGTTAGGGGTCCATGGTGTACTACAGTAGAGTTAGGGGTTAGAGGTCCATGGTGTACAGTAGGGTTAGAGGTCCATGGTGTACAGTAGGGTTAGGGGTTATAGGTCCATGGTGTACTACAGTAGAGTTAGGGGTTAGAGGTCCATGGTGTACTACAGTAGAGTTAGGGGTTAGAGGTCAATGGTGTACTACAGTAGGGTTAGAGGTCCATGGTGTACTACAGTAGAGTTAGGGGTTAGAGGTCCATGGTGTACAGTAGGGTTAGAGGTCCATGGTGTACTACAGTAGAGTTAGGGGTTAGAGGTCCATGGTGTACTACAGTAGGGTTAGGGGTTAGAGGTCCATGGTGTACAGTAGAGTTAGGGGTTAGAGGTCCATGGTGTACAGTAGAGTTAGGGGTTAGAGGTCCATGGTGTACTACAGTAGGGTTAGGGGTTAGAGGTCAATGGTGTACTACAGTAGGGTTAGAGGTCCATGGTGTACTACAGTAGGGTTAGGGGTTAGAGGTCCATGGTGTACTACAGTAGGGTTAGGGGTTAGAGGTCAATGGTGTACTACAGTAGGGTTAGAGGTCCATGGTGTACTACAGTAGGGTTAGGGGTTAGAGGTCCATGGTGTACTACAGTAGAGTTAGGGGTTAGAGGTCCATGGTGTACAGTAGAGTTAGGGGTTAGAGGTCCATGGTGTACTACAGTAGAGTTAGGGGTTGGAGGTCCATGGTGTACAGTAGGGTTAGGGGTTAGAGGTCCATGGTGTACTACAGTAGGGTTAGAGGTCCATGGTGTACAGTAGGGTTAGAGGTCCATGGTGTACTACAGTAGGGTTAGAGGTCCATGGTGTACAGTAGGGTTAGGGGTTAGAGGTCAATGGTGTACTACAGTAGGGTTAGAGGTCCATGGTATACAGTAGGGTTAGGGGTTAGAGGTCCATGGTGTACAGTAGAGTTAGGGGTTAGAGGTCCATGGTGTACTACAGTAGGGTTAGAGGTCCATGGTGTACAGTAGGGTTAGGGGTTAGAGGTCCATGGTGTACAGTAGAGTTAGGGGTTAGAGGTCCATGGTGTACTACAGTAGAGTTAGGGGTTAGAGGTCCATGGTGTACAGTAGAGTTAGGGGTTAGAGGTCCATGGTGTACAGTAGAGTTAGGGGTTAGAGGTCCATGGTGTACTACAGTAGAGTTAGGGGTTAGAGGTCCATGGTGTACAGTAGGGTTAGAGGTCCATGGTGTACTACAGTAGAGTTAGGGGTTAGAGGTCCATGGTGTACTACAGTAGGGTTAGGGGTTAGAGGTCCATGGTGTACAGTTTCATAGCCTAATAAAAGCTGGGTTCCATTCTTGCAGTCCACCATGCAGGTACTGCCACCCACTGCCTAAATAATGAAACTACACTGAGGGTTGACATACATGAGCTGTCTAAAACAATGGATCCAAAGGAACAGTCCCAAAAGTGCAAACTCCAAGCTAAATCAACGTCTCAAGACATTTTACACAGGTGCTTTTAAATACACTGACAAGGTGATGGAGTTGTACTATCAGTCCCCTCACCCCCACTACATCATCTTTACTGTTATTTACACTGACAAGGTGATGGAGTTGTACTATCAGTCCCCTCACCCCCACTTCATCATCTTTACACTGACAAGGTGATGGAGTTGTACTATCAGTCCCCTCACCCCCACTACATCATCTTTACTGTTATTTACACTGACAAGGTGATGGAGTTGTACTATCCGTCCCCTCACCCCCACTACATCATCTTTACTGTTATTTACACTGACAAGGTGATGGAGTTGTACTATCCGTCCCCTCACCCCCACTTCATCATCTTTACTGTTATTTACACTGACAAGGTGATGGAGTTGTACTATCCGTCCCCTCACCCCCACTACATCATCTTTACTGTTATTTACACTGACAAGGTGATGGAGTTGTACTATCCGTCCCCTCACCCCCACTACATCATCTTTACTGTTATTTACACTGACAAGGTGATGGAGTTGTACTATCCGTCCCCTCACCCCCACTACATCATCTTTACTGATATTTACACTGACAAGGTGATGGAGTTGTACTATCAGTCCCCTCACCCCCACTTCATCATCTTTACACTGACAAGGTGATGGAGTTGTACTATCAGTCCCCTCACCCCCACTTCATCATCTTTACACTGACAAGGTGATGGAGTTGTTCTATCCGTCCCCTCACCCCCACTACATCATCTTTACTGTTATTTACACTGACAAGGTGATGGAGTTGTACTATCCGTCCCCTCACCCCCACTACATCATCTTTACTGTTATTTACACTGACAAGGTGATGGAGTTGTTCTATCCGTCCCCTCACCCCCACTTCATCATCTTTACTGATATTTACACTGACAAGGTGATGGAGTTGTACTATCCGTCCCCTCACCCCCACTTCATCATCTTTACTGTTATTTACACTGACAAGGTGATGGAGTTGTTCTATCCGTCCCCTCACCCCCACTACATCATCTTTACTGTTATTTACACTGACAAGGTGATGGAGTTGTTCTATCAGTCCCCTCACCCCCACTACATCATCTTTACTGTTATTTACACTGACAAGGTGATGGAGTTGTTCTATCAGTCCCCTCACCCCCACTACATCATCTTTACTGTTATTTACACTGACAAGGTGATGGAGTTGTTCTATCAGTCCCCTCACCCCCACTACATCATCTTTACTGTTATTTACACTGACAAGGTGATGGAGTTGTACTATCCGTCCCCTCACCCCCACTACATCATCTTTACTGTTATTTACACTGACAAGGTGATGGAGTTGTACTATCCGTCCCCTCACCCCCACTTCATTATCTTTACTGTTATTTCCACTGACAAGGTGATGGAGTTGTACTATCAGTCCCCTCACCCCCACTTCATCATCTTTACTGTTATTTACACTGACAAGGTGATGGAGTTGTACTATCAGTCCCCTCACCCCCACTACATCATCTTTACTGTTATTTACACTGACAAGGTGATGGAGTTGTACTATCCGTCCCCTCACCCCCACTTCATCATCTTTACTGATATTTACACTGACAAGGTGATGGAGTTGTACTATCCGTCCCCTCACCCCCACTACATCATCTTTACTGTTATTTACACTGACAAGGTGATGGAGTTGTTCTATCCGTCCCCTCACCCCCACTACATCATCTTTACTGTTATTTACACTGACAAGGTGATGGAGTTGTTCTATCCGTCCCCTCACCCCCACTGCATCATCTTTACTGTTATTTACACTGACAAGGTGATGGAGTTGTACTATCAGTCCCCTCACCCCCACTTCATCATCTTTACACTGACAAGGTGATGGAGTTGTACTATCCGTCCCCTCACCCCCACTACATCATCTTTACTGTTATTTACACTGACAAGGTGATGGAGTTGTACTATCAGTCCCCTCACCCCCACTTCATCATCTTTACACTGACAAGGTGATGGAGTTGTACTATCCGTCCCCTCACCCCCACTACATCATCTTTACTGTTATTTACACTGACAAGGTGATGGAGTTGTACTATCCGTCCCCTCACCCCCACTACATCATCTTTACTGTTATTTACACTGACAAGGTGATGGAGTTGTTCTATCAGTCCCCTCACCCCCACTACATCATCTTTACTGTTATTTACACTGACAAGGTGATGGAGTTGTACTATCCGTCCCCTCACCCCCACTACATCATCTTTACTGTTATTTACACTGACAAGGTGATGGAGTTGTACTATCCGTCCCCTCACCCCCACTACATCATCTTTACTGTTATTTACACTGACAAGGTGATGGAGTTGTACTATCAGTCCCCTCACCCCCACTACATCATCTTTACTGTTATTTACACTGACAAGGTGATGGAGTTGTACTATCCGTCCCCTCACCCCCACTACATCATCTTTACTGTTATTTACACTGACAAGGTGATGGAGTTGTACTATCCGTCCCCTCACCCCCACTACATCATCTTTACTGTTATTTACACTGACAAGGTGATGGAGTTGTACTATCCGTCCCCTCACCCCCACTTCATCATCTTTACTGTTATTTACACTGACAAGGTGATGGAGTTGTACTATCCGTCCCCTCACCCCCACTACATCATCTTTACTGTTATTTACACTGACAAGGTGATGGAGTTGTACTATCCGTCCCCTCACCCCCACTACATCATCTTTACTGTTATTTACACTGACAAGGTGATGGAGTTGTACTATCCGTCCCCTCACCCCCACTACATCATCTTTACTGTTATTTACACTGACAAGGTGATGGAGTTGTACTATCCGTCCCCTCACCCCCACTTTATCATCTTTACTGTTATTTACACTGACAAGGTGATGGAGTTGTACTATCCGTCCCCTCACCCCCACTTCATCATCTTTACACTGACAAGGTGATGGAGTTGTACTATCCGTCCCCTCACCCCCACTACATCATCTTTACTGTTATTTACACTGACAAGGTGATGGAGTTGTACTATCCGTCCCCTCACCCCCACTACATCATCTTTACTGTTATTTACACTGACAAGGTGATGGAGTTGTACTATCAGTCCCCTCACCCCCACTTCATCATCTTTACTGTTATTTACACTGACAAGGTGATGGAGTTGTACTATCCGTCCCCTCACCCCCACTTCATCATCTTTACACTGACAAGGTGATGGAGTTGTACTATCCGTCCCCTCACCCCCACTACATCATCTTTACTGTTATTTACACTGACAAGGTGATGGAGTTGTACTATCCGTCCCCTCACCCCCACTACATCATCTTTACTGTTATTTACACTGACAAGGTGATGGAGTTGTACTATCCGTCCCCTCACCCCCACTACATCATCTTTACTGTTATTTACACTGACAAGGTGATGGAGTTGTTCTATCCGTCCCCTCACCCCCACTACATCATCTTTACTGTTATTTACACTGACAAGGTGATGGAGTTGTTCTATCCGTCCCCTCACCCCCACTACATCATCTTTACTGTTATTTACACTGACAAGGTGATGGAGTTGTTCTATCCGTCCCCTCACCCCCACTACATCATCTTTACTGTTATTTACACTGACAAGGTGATGGAGTTGTACTATCCGTCCCCTCACCCCCACTACATCATCTTTACTGTTATTTACACTGACAAGGTGATGGAGTTGTACTATCCGTCCCCTCACCCCCACTACATCATCTTTACTGTTATTTACACTGACAAGGTGATGGAGTTGTACTATCCGTCCCCTCACCCCCACTACATCATCTTTACTGTTATTTACACTGACAAGGTGATGGAGTTGTACTATCAGTCCCCTCACCCCCACTACATCATCTTTACTGTTATTTACACTGACAAGGTGATGGAGTTGTACTATCCGTCCCCTCACCCCCACTACATCATCTTTACTGTTATTTACACTGACAAGGTGATGGAGTTGTTCTATCCGTCCCCTCACCCCCACTACATAATCTTTACACTGACAAGGTGATGGAGTTGTACTATCAGTCCCCTCACCCCCACTACATCATCTTTACTGTTATTTACACTGACAAGGTGATGGAGTTGTTCTATCCGTCCCCTCACCCCCACTACATCATCTTTACTGTTATTTACACTGACAAGGTGATGGAGTTGTTCTATCCGTCCCCTCACCCCCACTACATCATCTTTACTGTTATTTACACTGACAAGGTGATGGAGTTGTACTATCCGTCCCCTCACCCCCACTACATCATCTTTACTGTTATTTACACTGACAAGGTGATGGAGTTGTACTATCCGTCCCCTCACCCCCACTACATCATCTTTACTGTTATTTACACTGACAAGGTGATGGAGTTGTACTATCAGTCCCCTCACCCCCACTACATCATCTTTACTGTTATTTACACTGACAAGGTGATGGAGTTGTACTATCCGTCCCCTCACCCCCACTACATCATCTTTACTGTTATTTACACTGACAAGGTGATGGAGTTGTTCTATCCGTCCCCTCACCCCCACTACATAATCTTTACACTGACAAGGTGATGGAGTTGTACTATCAGTCCCCTCACCCCCACTACATCATCTTTACTGTTATTTACACTGACAAGGTGATGGAGTTGTTCTATCCGTCCCCTCACCCCCACTACATCATCTTTACTGTTATTTACACTGACAAGGTGATGGAGTTGTTCTATCCGTCCCCTCACCCCCACTACATCATCTTTACTGTTATTTACACTGACAAGGTGATGGAGTTGTACTATCCGTCCCCTCACCCCCACTACATCATCTTTACTGTTATTTACACTGACAAGGTGATGGAGTTGTACTATCCGTCCCCTCACCCCCACTACATCATCTTTACTGTTATTTACACTGACAAGGTGATGGAGTTGTACTATCAGTCCCCTCACCCCCACTACATCATCTTTACTGTTATTTACACTGACAAGGTGATGGAGTTGTACTATCCGTCCCCTCACCCCCACTACATCATCTTTACTGTTATTTACACTGACAAGGTGATGGAGTTGTTCTATCCGTCCCCTCACCCCCACTACATAATCTTTACACTGACAAGGTGATGGAGTTGTACTATCAGTCCCCTCACCCCCACTACATCATCTTTACTGTTATTTACACTGACAAGGTGATGGAGTTGTTCTATCCGTCCCCTCACCCCCACTACATCATCTTTACTGTTATTTACACTGACAAGGTGATGGAGTTGTTCTATCCGTCCCCTCACCCCCACTACATCATCTTTACTGTTATTTACACTGACAAGGTGATGGAGTTGTACTATCCGTCCCCTCACCCCCACTACATCATCTTTACTGTTATTTACACTGACAAGGTGATGGAGTTGTACTATCCGTCCCCTCACCCCCACTACATCATCTTTACTGTTATTTACACTGACAAGGTGATGGAGTTGTACTATCAGTCCCCTCACCCCCACTACATCATCTTTACTGTTATTTACACTGACAAGGTGATGGAGTTGTACTATCCGTCCCCTCACCCCCACTACATCATCTTTACTGTTATTTACACTGACAAGGTGATGGAGTTGTTCTATCCGTCCCCTCACCCCCACTACATAATCTTTACACTGACAAGGTGATGGAGTTGTACTATCAGTCCCCTCACCCCCACTACATCATCTTTACTGTTATTTACACTGACAAGGTGATGGAGTTGTTCTATCCGTCCCCTCACCCCCACTACATCATCTTTATCTTGCTAAAGAAACAGTTAAAGACAAAAGGTTTTCTTTAGATTTAATGGAATGTCTTGACTTGTCATTACATTCAGAGCCGTAGATGATGTTTAAAGAGCAGCTAACAATAATAAGGACAGTCTAACTAAGGCCTGTAACAGCAAACAGAAGCAGTACAAATTAAATTACTAATCCATAGGGACAGGAAGTATGGAAAATCAACTGCACATGTTACTATCCTCATGGGTACCGGAAATCACCAAGTCCCCACAAGGAAACTTCTCCCTGGTGGGGACATTTCCCACGTCCCTACGAGGACAAAGGCTGTTTAAAGCTCAGGGGTTCAGGAAAGGGGAAATAGGATTTAGAATGGAAATCAGTTGTAGGTCCGCACAAGGCCTGTAAAACATATGGTGTGTGAGACTGTGTACACGAGAGAGGGAGACAGACAAAACATTCACACACAATACATTAATGTACACTGAGACAAATAGATGAAGGCTTGGTGTACCACAGGTATTACTGTAGGTTGACAACATATTCACTGATATCACTAAACCGCTGTTGTAACCACAGTGTTTCATCTTCAGAAAATATAGGCTTAACATTTTCAGAGACTAGAATCCACAAGCCATCAGCTGAATGGTTCCTCAAATACTTTAATAGAACTGTATAGGACTCCAGTGTGTTGTGGGGTCTTAAGGTTCCAGTCTGGTGGCAGATGATCTGCAATACAATATATTGTGTGGGCTGCAACACTAATACAGTATTATATATATATATATATATATATGGCAGTATCTATGTGTTGGCTGCAACACTGCCCTTCTTGTCGCTGAAGAAGCTCCGGAGAATGAGAACCTGTCCGATGCTGACAGTGAATAGGATCATGGTTTCTCCTATCGACCAATAGGACACGCGCTCATGGAGGTCCTCGGCTCTGATGCGGTCGTGAGCCTCCCGTAACCGATACCAGGTCTGAGAGTCAGACACTACCTTCAGGATCTCATGGATAGACAGACAGGCCGACTCCATCTGGAGGACAGAGACAAGATTATATTAATACATCCTTAAAAGGGGATATCTGCAGTTCAAACAACAAAGTGATGTGGCCCTGTCTAGAAACAACCCCTAAAGACTGGTGGAGATTTGAAAGGATTGGGTAGGTATTAGCCTACAGAGATCTCCTGCCAGAGAGCTTTAGCCTACAGAGATCTCCTGCCAGAGAGCTTTAGCCTACAGAGATCTCCTGCCAGAGAGCTTTAGCCTACAGAGATCTCCTGCCAGAGAGCTTTAGCCTACAGAGATCTCCTGCCAGAGAGCTTTAGCCTACAGAGATCTCCTGCCAGAGAGCTTTAGCCTACAGAGATCTCCTGCCAGAGAGCTTTAGCCTACAGAGATCTCCTGCCAGAGAGCTTTAGCCTACAGAGATCTCCTGCCAGAGAGCTTTAGCCTACAGAGATCTCCTGCCAGAGAGCTTTAGCCTACAGAGATCTCCTGCCAGAGAGCTTTAGCCTACAGAGATCTCCTGCCAGAGAGCTTTAGCCTACAGAGATCTCCTGCCAGAGAGCTTTAGCCTACAGAGATCTCCTGCCAGAGAGCTTTAGCCTACAGAGATCTCCTGCCAGAGAGCTTTAGCCTACAGAGATCTCCTGCCAGAGAGCTTTAGCCTACAGAGATCTCCTGCCAGAGAGCTTTAGCCTACAGAGATCTCCTACCAGAGATCTTTAGCCTACAGAGATCTCCTACCAGAGATCTTTAGCCTACAGAGATCTCCTACCAGAGATCTTTAGCCTACAGAGATCTTTAGCCTACAGAGATCTCCTACCAGAGATCTTTAGCCTACAGAGATCTCCTACCAGAGATCTTTAGCCTACAGAGATCTCCTACCAGAGAGCTTTAGCCTACAGAGATCTACTACCAGAGAGCTTTAGATGGTTGACCCTCCTTTGGCAGCAATAACCTCAACCAAACGTTTTCTGTAGTTGTGGATCAGACTTGCACAACGGTCAGGAGGAATTTTGGACCATTCCTCTTTAGAAAACTGTTCCAGTTCAGCAATATTCTTGGGATGTCTGGTGTGAACCTCTCTCTTGAGATCATGCCACAGCATCTCAATCGGGTTGAGGTCAGGACTCTGACTGGGCCACTCCAGAACGGGTATTTTCTTCTGTTGATGCCATTCTGTTGTTGACTTACTTTTGTGTTTTGGGTCGTTGTCCTGTTGCATCACCCAACTTCTGTTGAGCTTCGGACAGATACCCTTACATTCTCTTGCAAAATGTCTTGATAAACTTGGGAATTCATTTTTCCGTCTGATGGCAAGCTGCAAAGCAGCTCCAAACCATAGATAGATAGGTACTTTATTGATCCCCCGGGGGGGAAATTTCATTGTCAAGCAGCTACAACAAAACACAGGGCAGGTGCAAAATGCCAGAACGAAAATACACAAAAGACAGATACATGATACATAGAGCGGCAGTATGAAAAAGTATAGAAATACAAGATATCTGGAGTGCAAAAAAAAGCTATAAAAAGACATTGCATAGTATGAGTGGTTGGCTGAATATGTACACTATACATTGGTGGATGTTGGATGGTTAACTATACTATACAGGTCGATGGCAGAGGAATACTTCAGTAGCTAAAAATACGTATGATATGAGCGAGGGTAATAATAGTTTACTTAATAGACAGACTGGGTAAATGAACAGGTAAGTCTACATTTTGCATGGTTAAATTAGCTGTACAGTTAGGTATACAGTTATATTTACAGATAAGTGAATACTTGCATGTTTACACAAACTGTACAGGTAAATGACAGGAAGAGATACTTTAATAGCTAAATGTGTGTATGATATAATTTGGGGTAATAATAGTAATTCCCTTAAAATACAGTCCTTAGTGCGCAGGGTTTAATTACAGACAACTGCACGTATTGCACATTCGATATACTAAAAGCAATGAGAAAAGGTGCAATTGACAGGATACTAATATGCATTCCTGAGTGAATGCCTACGTAGGTTAAGTCCAATAATTACTTACAATATTGCATGTGATATAATATAACAACTGTACATGAGTATGTATATACAGACCTGAATGAATAAATAGGTCCTGAGTGGATGAGTGCTGACGGACCAGAGTTACTCACGGATGGATGCATAATTGTTAAACTAGGTCCTAGCACACCAACAGTTCCAGATCTATGTTGCCGACGGCACGGCACCCCGGTGAGGCATTATATAGTCTAATAGCCGCCGGCAGGAAGGACCTCCTGTAGTGCTCTCTGGCACACCGTGGTGGGATCAGTCTGTGACTGAAAGAGCTCCTCTGCGTCATAACCATAGCGTGCAGAGGGTGGGTGACGTTGTCCATGATGGCCAGCAGTTTGGCCAGGATCCGTCTCTCCGCCACCTCCTCTAGAGTGTCAAGGCTCATGATGCTCCCTCCACCATACGTTACAGTTGGGATGAGGTTGATGTTGGTTAGGGTCTCCACATAGTGCTGTGTTCCTTCCAAACAACTCAACTTCAGTTTCATCCGTCTACAGAATATTTAGCCAGTAGCGCTGTGGAACATCCAGGTGCTCTTTTGCGAACTTCAGATGTGCAGCAATGTTTTTTTCTGACAGCAGCGGCTTCTTCCGTGATGTCCTCCCATGAACAACATTTTTGTTTAGTGTTTTACATATCGTAGACTCGTCAAGAGATGTTGGCATGTTTCCGAGATTTTTGTAAGTCTTTAGCTGACACTCTAGGGGTCTTCTTAACCTCAATGAGCATTCTGTGCTCTTGCAGTAATCTTTTCAGGACGGCCACTCCTAGGGAGAGTAGCAACAGTGCTGAACTTTCTCTATTTATAGACAGTTTGTCTTACTGTGGACTGTATCTTTTAGAGATACTTTTGTAACCCTTTCCAGCTTTATGAAAGTCAACCACTCTTAATCTTAGGTCTTCTGAGATATCTTATGTTCGAGGCACGGTTCACATCAATCAATGCTTCTTGTGAATAGCAAACTCACAATTTTTGAGTGTTTATGGGGCAAGGCAGCTCTAACCAACATCTTCAATCTTGTCTCATTGACTGGACTCCAGGTTAGTTGACTTCTGACTCCAATTAGCTTTTGGAGAAGTCATTAGCCTTGGGGTTCACATACTTTTTCCAACCTACACTGAATGCTTAAATTATGTATTCAATATAGACAAGAAAAATACAATGTGTGTTATTAGTTTAAGCAGACTGTTTGTCTATTGTTGTGACTTAGATGAAGATCAGATAAAATTTTAAAGACCAATTTATGCAGAAATCCAGGTAATTCCAAAGGTTTCACATACTTTTTCTTGCCGCTGTACAGCTCTACGAGTAAAGGATGGTTTCTGGACGGGGCCTAGCTGGAAAGGTACCTAGTGGTTAGCGGCTCTTAGCAACGCAGGACTATACACTAGTACTGCTTATAATAAATCTAATAATATAGCCTACACCGTTACAATAAATCCATTATTTATTTTAGACATGTCTAAAGAAGCATGATATGAAGAAAATGTAGTCTATTTCAGAAGAAAATAATAAACATACTCTGAGTTTGCTTAGAATTCCGTGGCATTATTTTATAGTATGAATACAATTGAACAAAGCTGAATAAAATATTTTGAGGGAGAGCAGCTATTCTGTGTTGAGCTGATTGTCAGGGTCCAGTAAGTAACTAACGCGTTATAACTTGAGGAACGGCAAGGAGTCGTATAACATTACCAGTTAATACTATAGTGAATTGGTTAGGTTACTAACGTTAGCTCATCTGATGTTGTAACGTTACCAGTTACTACTATAGTGAATTGGTTAGGATACTAACGTTAGCTCATCTGATGTTGTAACGTTACCAGTTAATACTATAGTGAATTGGTTAGGTTACTAACGTTAGCTCATCTGATGTTGTAACGTTACCAGTTAATTGCACGCTCCCTCAAAACTTGAGACATCTGTGGCATTGTGCTGTGACTAAACTGCACATTTTAAAGTGGCCTTTTATTGTCCCCAGCACAAGGTGCACCTGTGTAATGATTAAGTTGCAAATACATTTCTGGAATTTTGCTTAAATTCATCAAGAAAGTTAAGCTTATAACAGTGAACCTTTTTTGTGGGATACACAAGGCAATTCTAGGTCTTGTGGCATATTTTGGTTAAACTATCCCCAATCCAATGGAATTGCAACCCTCTGCATGCACAGTGCATTCTTCCATCACATGTGCAGTGCACTCAAGATCTTGCACACTAAATGAGATGCTATTGACTACTACACTGTCTGAGCCAAGGACTACATGCTTTCTGATTACAATACCAGGTGGGGTGAATATATTTTATGACATACATGTTTGTTTGTTTTTTTATTTCTAACTTGTTAGTTTTTGCTACCATGTGGGTTTTAGCTTGCTTGAGCCTGCTAACTGAGTGTTAATTCAACTGTTTCCATACATGTTCCATTTTAAAACATTTATCTTACAAAGGAGTTGTTTAATCTAACTGCTTAACTATTTATCTGGCAGTCATCAATGACCTTGGCCCACAGAAGGTATTTGCACTGGTGACAGACAATGCTGCAAACATGAAGGCTGCTTGGTCTAAAGTGGAGGAGTCCTACCCTCACATCACACCCATTGGCTGTGCTGCTCATGCATTGAATCTGCTCCTCAAGGACATCATGGCACTGAAAACAATGGATACACTCTACAAGAGAGCCAAGGAAATGGTAATGTATGTGAAGGGTCATCAAGTTATAGCAGCAATCTACCTCACCAAGCAAAGTGAGAAGAATAAGAGCGCCACATTGAAGCAGCCCAGCAACACCCGTTGGGGTGGTGTTGTCATCATGTTTGACAGTCTTCTGGAGGGTGAGAAGTCTCTCCAAGAAATGGCCATATCACAGCCTGCCGATATGGAAAGCACCATCAAGAGGATCCTCCTGGATGATGTATTTTGGGAGAGATTGGTAAGCAGCCTGAAACTCCTGAAACCTATAGCAGTAGCCATTGCACGGATTGAGGGAGACAATGCCATCATTCCTGTCTGATGTTCAGACTGCTTGCAGATGTAAGAGAAGAAATCCGTACTGCCCTGCCCACTTCACTGTTGCTCCAAGCAGAGGAAACTGCAGTTCTGAAATACATCAAAAAGTGTGAAGACTTCTGCCTGAAGCCCATACACGCTGCAGTGTACATGTTGGACCCCAAGTATGCTGGTAAGAACATCCTGTCTGGTGCAGAGATCAACAAGGCTTATGATGTCATCACTACCATGTCTCGCCACCTTGGCCTGGATGAGGGCAAGGTTCTTGGCAGTCTGGTGAAGTACACTTCCAAGCAGGGGCTTTGGGATGGAGATGCAATATGGCAGTCATGCCAATATATCTCATCAGCCACCTGGTGAAAGGGACTTTGTGGATCTCAGGCTCTTTCCCCTGTTGCTTCCATCGTCCTCCAAATCCCACCAACGTCAGCCGCCTCAGAGCGCAACTGGTCCTTGTTTGGGAACACACACACACACACACAAAAGCACGCAACAGGCTGACCAATACAAGGGTTGGAAAATTGGTGGCCATCCAGGCAAATTTTAGGCTTTTTGAGCCTGACAATGAGCCATCCTCAACAAGGTTGGAAAGTGACAGTGAAGATGAGGCCTCAGAGTCTAATGTTCAGGAGCCTGAGAGGAAGACAACCAAAGCTTTAGTTTCTAGACTATCATTTTACAGATGTGATGGATCATTGGGGATCATTCAATATTCCCCTTCTTTTGTTGTTCAGTGAAATCATCATGTGAAGAGTCAACTCATTTAAATAAATTCATAACTATTTTTTTTATATTGGAAGGATTTAATCATTTGCAATTATGTCTACTTATGATAAGGTAAAATGTTTGTCTCCATATATGATAAATATATCCTATGCAAAAAAAACTCTACATTTAAATGGTATTAATATTAATTCCCATATATTCCCGTTAATTCCCACGGAAAGTTTCCACCTCTGAATATTCCCCAAAATGTGCAACCCTAGTAATGATCATGGTGTTTAACCAGCTTCTTGATATGCCACACCTGTCAGGTGGATGGATTCTCTTGGAAAATGAGAAATGCTCACTAACAGAGATTTAAACACATTTGTGCACAAAATTTGAGAGCAATAAACTTTTTGTGCGAATGGAACATTTCTGGCATTTTTTTTTATTTCAGCTCATGAAACATGGGACCAAGACTTTACATGTTGCGTTTATATTGCATTTTTATATACAGTGCATTCTGAAAAGTATTCAGACCCAGTTACTAAAATGTATAACATTTAATTTTTCTTCCTCAATCCACACACAGAATGACAAATGTATTAAAAATTAAAAAAACAGAAATCCCTTATTTACATAAGTATTCAGACCCTTTGCTTTGAGACTCGAAATCCTGTTTCCATTGATCATCCCTGAGATGTTTCTACAACTTGATTGGATTCCACCTGTGGTAAATTCAATTGATTGGACATGATTTGGAAAGGCACACACCTGTCTATATAAAAAGGTCTCACAGTAGACAGTGCATGTCAGAGCAAAAACCAAGCCATGAGGTCGAAGGAATTGTCTGTAGCGCTCCGAGACAGGATTGTGTCGAGGTACAGATCTGGGGAAGGGTACAAAAACATTTCTGCAGCATTGAATGTCCCCAAGAACACAGTGGCCTCCATCATTCTTAAAATGGAACCCCCAAGACTCTTCCTAGAGCTGGCCACCCGGCCAAACTGAGCAATCGGGGGAGAAGGGCCTTGGTCAGGGAGATGACCAACAACCCAATGGTCACTCTGACAGAGTGAGTTCCTCTCTGGAGATGGGAGAACCTTCCAGAAGGACAACCATCTCTGCAGCACTCCACCAATCAGGTCTTTATGGTAGAGTGGCCAGACTGAAGCCACTACTCAGTAAAAGGCACGACAGCCCACTTGGAGTTTACCTAAAGGACTCTCAGACCATGAGAAACAAGATTCTCTGGTCTAATGAAACCAAGATTGAACTCTTTGGCCTGAATGCCAATCGTCACGTATGGAGGAAACCTGGCACCATCCTTACGGCGAAGCATGGTGGTGGCAACATCATGCTGTGGGGATATTTTCAGCGGCAGGGACTGGGAGACTAGTCAGGATCGAGGCAAAGATGAACAGAGCAAAGTACAGAGAGATCCTTGATGGAAAACCTGCTCCAGAGCGGTCAGGACCTCAGACTGGGGAGAAGGTTCACCTTCCAACAGGACAACAACCCTAAGCACACAGCCAAGACAACACAGGAGTGGCTTCGGGACAAGTCTCTGAATGTCCTTGAGTGGCCCAGCCAGAGCCCGGACTTGAACCCGATCTAACATCTCTGGAGAGACCTGAAAATAGCTGTGCAGCAACGTTCCCATCCAACCTGACAGAGCTTGAGAGGATCTTCAGAGAAGAATGGGTTAGGGTTAACCCTAACCCTAACCCAAATACAGGTGTGCCAAGCTTGTAGCATCAAACCCACGAAGACTCAAGGCTGTAATCGCTGCCAAAAGTGCTTTAACAAAATGGGTCTGAATACTTATGTAAATGTGATTTCAGTTTTTTATTTTGAATACATTTCAAAAAAATCTAAAAACCTGTTTTTGCTTTGTCATGGAGTATTGTGTGTAGATTGAGGCAGGGAAAAAAGATTTAATCAATTTTAGAATAAGGCTTTACTTTCTGAATACACTATATAGTATTATATTATGACCTTACATGTGTCAGTCAAATGTATACAGCGGGTGAAATAAGTATTGAACACGTCACCATTTCTCAGTAAAAATATTTCCAAAGGTGCTATTGACATGAAATTTTCACCCGATGTTGGTAACAACCCAAGTAATCCATACATAAAGAAACCAAAACAAATAAGTTCAGAAATTAAGTTGTGTAATAATGTGAAATGACACAGGGAAAAAGTATTGAACACACTTACTGATATTTATTTAATACTTTGTACAAAAGCCTTTGTTGGTAATGACAGCTTCAAGACGCCTCCTGTATGGAGAAACTAGTCGCATGCATTGCTCTGGTGTGATTTTGGCCCATTCTTCCACACAAACAGTCTTCAAATCTTGAAGGTTCCGTGGGCCTCTTCTATGAATCTTGATCTTCAGTTCTTTCCATAGATTTTCAATGGGATTTAAGTCAGGTGATTGGCTGGGCCATTCTAGCAGCTTTATTTTCTTTCTTTGAAACCAATTGAGAATTTCCTTGGCTGTGTGTTTGGGATCATTGTCTTGCTGAAATGTCCACCCTCGTTTCATCTTCATCATCCTGGTAGATGGCAGCAGATTTTGTCAAGAATGTCTCTGTAAATTTGCCCATTCATCTTTCCTTCAATTATGTGAAGTTTGCCAGTACCATTTGCTGAAAAGCAGCCCCACACCATGATGTTCCCACCTCCAAACTTCACTGTTGGTATGGTGTTTTTAGGGTGATGTGCAGTGCCATTTCTCCTCCAAACATGGTGTGTATTATGACATCCAAACAGTTCAATTTTGCTCTCATCTGACCACACTATATTCTCCCAGTATTTCACTGGCTTTTCCAAATGTTGTGCAGCAAACTTTAAACGAGCTTCAACATGCTTTTTTTTCAGCAATGGAGTCTTGCGTGGTGAGCGTGCATACAGGCCATGGCGGTGGAGTGCATTACTTACTGTTTTCTTTGAGACAACAGTACCTGCTAATTGCAGGTCTTTTTGAAGCTCTCCACAAGTGGTCCTTGGCTCTTGGACAACTCTTCTGATTATTCTTTTCACTATTCTGTCAGAAATCTTGCGAGGAGCACCTGGTCGAGGCAAATTTATGGTGAAATGATTGTCTTTCCACTTCCGTATTATGGCCCCAACAGTGCTCACAGGAACATTCAGAAGCTTAGAAATGTGCCTATAACCAATGCCATCATTATGTTTTGCAACAATTAGGTTGTGATGGTCTTGAGACAGCTCTTTGCTTTTACCCATCATGAGATGTGTCTTGTGTGACACCTTGGCAATGAGACCTTTTTGTAGGCCATGAGTTGGGACTGAACCAGCGGATATTAATTTGCACTGACAGGGGGCTGGATTGCTTTTTAATTACTGATAGTTTCCAGCTGTTGTCTTGGCTTTCCATGCCTTTTTGAACCTCCCTTTCTTCATGTGTTCAATACTTTTTCCCCTGTGTCATTTCACACTATTACACAACTTAATTTCTGAACTTATTTGTATGTATGGATTACTTGGGTTGTTACCAACATCTGGTGAAAATGTCATGTCAATAGCACCTTTGGAAATATATTTACTGAGAAAAATGGTGACGTGTTCAATACTCATTTCACCCGCTGTATGTAATATAATTAAAGTCTAATATAATTATAACATTGTTTTACCTGTGTCAGGGCAGTGTCTCTGTTCATGTCAGGCAGTAGGGGTCTCTCCTCTCCGGCTCTGAAGTCCAGGTAGACGGTCTTGTGGGAGAAGGTAGAGAACTCGTTGCTGAAGCAGACCTTGTAGGTTCCTTTCATAGTGGTGGTGTGAGAGAAACTATCATACTGCTTCTTCCTTTCCTGATACAGGACGTTATTCACTGGATCTGTTACAAAGCAGTCCACATCATAGTTCCCTCCTGCAATCACCTGGAATACACAACATGATGATGATATTAACCCGTTTAGAGTAATTCAGCTCTTACGAAAAAAGATTGCAGTCAGAGTGCAGTATAACGTTTTTTTAACTGCAGTAATTTTGCAGTGTAACTGCAGATAATGCTGTATAGTTATTCCGCAACTACTGCGTCCAAAATCGACAGTTACTGCATTTTTACTGCAGTTTCGAAACTGCAATCTTTTTTTAAAAGGGAGTTAATTCTTCCATTGAGTGTGAAGGGACAATTAGAGCAGGGGAATACAGTAGTGCTATGCACTAACTCAACCATTATGGGCAAATGGCATCATAACTCACATTCTGGAATCACTTACTTGAAAGTCTAGGTCAAACTTCACTCCATTCTGCAGCTCTTCATAGAAACATTGCTTGTCGTTATCAGGTAACTCAAACGTCAACTCCGTGGAACAAACAACGATCACATGCAACATCAAACTACACAGTCCAAGGGAACGCATTGTGCAGGCTAAATGCTGAGACAATATATATGTCTCTAAATGAACGCTACAACAACCAGTTGAAGTCGCAGCAGTCTCTTCTTCAACGTTTCTGTGATGACGGGTTTTATGAAAAACGCTCCCACCCATAGATAATGATAGAGAACGCATATCTAGATTATTATGACGTCTGATCACACAGAAGTACCATTCAGGCAATCTCCATTTTGAAATAGTATTTCTTTTTCATCACGATTAAAGTAAAGTTGGAAGTTGGAAGCCCCATTCATTTGACTACGTTAAATGGTGGAAGCCCTCAATGGCGCTGTCTATATCAAAACGCTCTTTGAGCCCCTAGACGACTCTATCATTCTCTATGCTCCCACCACAACCGACGTGGCATCAAAACGAAACACTTCCGGGTCATGATTATTTTAGACAAAATATTTTATTTTATACAGTTTTGACCATGTTCAGAGATTTGGAAATCATTGAGCTTGAAATCGCTTGTTTTCCGTTCTACTGATATTAGTTATAGAAGTGCAACATTTTTACATTTGACGAAATACGTTGTATCACTGGGGGGATTCGATTATGGTGAGCAGCACGGCACCGGTTTATGGTCCGTGACGTGAACGGGCCAAAACGGTGAGGGAGGAGCACCCTTATCAAATCGAAATGTAACAAGCAGCATGGTGAATCGTACAGAAACATACAACATATATTTCCATGTGTTTGAATTGTACAGTATAACTAGTTTTCACTTGGAAGGCAGATAAGGCGTTTTTTTTTATCAAAAGCATTGACTTTTTTATTTTGTTTTGAGCAGACTTCTCCGTGAGCTTTGAACGGGGCACCTGGCTCACACCCGGAAGATAACCCGGTTACAAAACGATGCAATCAACGTTCACCCAGGACAAAACACGACTACTTTGGCGCAAGGGCCAGGTTAATGGAATCCCCTCATTGCAGTGGCAGGTGTTACATGTAAACACCGATACGGGAACCGGAATCTGCTACAATGTTACGTCACTGTCAACACTGTCTGCGCGACATTAGGACGGTTCAGTGGCTACAGGCTTTTATGTTAAATTACTTGGAGGAAACAACATTCTACTGTCATTTGAATCAGTAATCCAACCCTGATGCTGCCCCAAAAGTTGACCAACAAACTATTGCCTATTAGACAATGTCATGAAGAGAGGGAGAATACCCATTTATTTTCCGGTTTATTTATACATGAAGTGAAGATGCAACATAAGGGGTCGGCCTTGTACAAAACATTTCTGTTATCTCATACATAAGGCTAAATAAATATACTAGGGGATAATTCTGGTCTCTGTGTTACTAGGAGTGTACTGTGTATTAACTAACTGGTGGGGTCTGTAGTAGTACTGTATGTTAACTAACTGGTGGGGTCTGTAGGAGTACTGTATGTTAACTAACTGGTGGGGTCTGTAGTAGTACTGTGTGTTAACTAACTGGTGGGGTCTGTAGTAGTACTGTGTGTTAACTAACTGGTGGGGTCTGTAGGAGTACTGTATGTTAACTAACTGGTGGGGTCTGTAGTAGTACTGTGTGTTAACTAACTGGTGGGGTCTGTAGTAGTACTGTGTATTAACTAACTGGTGGGGTCTGTAGTAGTACTGTGTGTTAACTAACTGGTGGGGTCTGTAGTAGTACTGTGTGTTAACTAACTGGTGGGGTCTGTTGGAGTACTGTGTGTTAACTAACTGGTGGGGTCTGTAGTAGTACTGTGTATTAACTAACTGGTGGGGCCTGTTGGAGTACTGTGTGTTAACTAACTGTTGGGGTCAAGTTCTCAACTGACCTACCTGGTTAAATAAAGGTGAAATAAAACCTACCTGGTTAAATAAAGGTGAAATAAAACCTACCTGGTTAAATAAAGGTGAAATAAAACCTACCTGGTTAAATAAAGGTGAAATAAAACCTACCTGGTTAAATAAAGGTGAAATAAAACCTACCTGATTAAATAAAGGTGAAATAAAACCTACCTGCTTAAATAAAGGTGAAAAAAAATAAAAAACTGTTGGGGTCTGTTGGAGGACTGTGTGTTAACTATAATTTTTTTTTTTTTTAAGTAACCTTTATTTAACTAGGCAAGTCAGTTAAGAACAAATTCTTATTTACAATGACGACCTACACCGGCCAAACTCGGACGACGCTGGGCCAATTGTGCGTCGCCCTATGGGACTCCCAATCACAGCCAGTTGTGATACAGTCTGGATTTGAACCAGGTTGTCTGTAGGGACACCTCTAGCACTGAGATGCAGTGTCTTAGATCACTGTGCCATTTGGGAGCCCAAATAAACAAATTGACAACAGACTTTCAGCACGCTTATAGGGAAGGACAAGCACAGAACTTACACAAATGACAGATTATTGGCTGAGAGAAATGTATGATGTTTTGTTAGACTTCAGTGCAATGTTTGATAGATAGATAGATAGATAGATAGATAGATAGATAGATAGATAGATAGATAGATAGATAGATAGATAGATAGATAGATAGATAGATAGATAGATAGATAGATAGATAGATAGATAGATAGATAGATAGATAGATAGATACTTTATTGATCCCGGGGGGAAATTTCTTTGTCAAGCAGCTACAACAAAACACAGGGCAGGTGCAAAATGTCAGAACAAAAATACACAAAAGACAGATACACGATACATGATACATAGAGCGGCAGTATGAAAAAGTATAGAAATACAAGATGTCTGGAGTGCAAAAACTGATATGAGTGAGGGTAATAATAGTTTACTTAATAGACATACTGGTTAAATGAACAGGTAAGTGAATATTTGCATGGTTACATAAACTGTACAGGTAAATATACAGTTATATTTACAGGTAAGTGAATACTTGCATGGTTACATAAACTGTACAGGTAAATGACAGGAAGAGATACTTAAATAGCTAAATGTGTGTATGATATAATTTGGGGTAATAATAAAATACAGTCCTTAGTGTGCAGGGTTGAATTACAGACAACTGCACGTATTGCACATTCAATATACTGAAAGCAATGAAAAAAGATACAACTGAAAGGATACTAATATGCATTCCTGAGTGAATGACTACGTAGGTTAAGTCCAATAATTACTTACAATATTGCACGTGATATGATATAACAACTGTACATGAATATGTATATACAGACCTGTATGAATAAATAAGTCCTGAGTGAATGAGTGATTACAGACCAGAGTTACTCACGGATGGTTGCATAATTGTTAAACTAGGTCCTGACACCCCAACAGTTCCAGATCTATGTTGACGACGGCACGGCACCCCGGTGAGGCATTATATAGTCTAATAGCCGCCGGCAGGAAGGACCTCCTGTAGCGCTCTCTGGCACACCGTGGTGGGATCAGTCTGTGACTGAAGGTGCTCCTCTGCGTCATAACCATGGCATGCAGAGGGTGGGTGACGTTGTCCATGATGGCCAGCAGTTTGGCCAGGATCCTTCTCTTTGCTACCTCCTCTAGAGTGTCAAGGCTCATCCCCAGAACAGAGCTAGCCTTCCTGATCAGCTTATTTACCCGAGAAGCATCACCGGCTTTGATGTTGGCTCCCCATTATCGATCAGTCTGTTGCTGGAAAATCGTATGTCTTATGGCTTCACACCCCCTGCTATATTGTGGATAAAGAGTTACCTGTCTAACAGAACACAGAGGGTGTTCTTTAATGGAAACCTCTCCAACATAATCCAGGTAGAATCAGGAGTTCCCCAGGGCAGCTGTCTAGGACCCTTACTTTCTTCAATCTTTACTAATGACATGTCTGTGTCTTTGAGTAAAGCCAGTGTGACTATATATGAGGATGACTCAACACTATACACGTCAGCTACTACAGCGACTGAAATGACTGCAACACTTAACAAAGAGCTGCAGGTAGTTTCAGAATATTACTAAAACTATTGTATTTGGGACAAATCATTCACTAAACCCTAAACCTCAACTACATCTCGTAATAATGCGTAAATTGATCAAGTTGAGGAGACTAAACTGCTTGGAGTAACCCTGGATTGTAAACTGTCCTGGTCAAAACATATTGATACAACAGTAGCTAAGATGGGGAGAAGTCTGTCCATAATAAAGTGCTGCTCTACCTTCTTAACAACACTATCAACAAGGAAGGTCCTACAGGCCCTAGTTTTGTCACACCTGGACTACTGTTCAGTCGTGTGGTCAGGCGCCACAAAGAGGGACTTAGGAAAATTACAATTGTCTCAGAACAGGGCAGCACGGCTGGCCCTTAAAAGTTCACGGGAGCTAATATTAAAGATATGCATGTCAATCTCTCCTGTCTCAAAGTGGAGGAGAGATTGACTTCATCACTACTTGTATTTGTGAGGTATTGACATGTTGAATGCACCAAGCTGTCTGTTTAAACCACTAGCACACAGCTCAGACACCCATGACACCCCACAAGACATGTCACCAGAGGTCTCTTCACAGTCCCCAAGTCCAGAACAGACTATGGGAGGAACACAGTACTACATAGAGACATGACTACATCAGGTAACTGATGCAAGCAGTAGAATCAGATTTAAAAAACAGATATAAATACACCTTATGGAACAGCTGGGAATGTGAAGCAACACAGACATATGCACAGACACATACATACCCGTCGATGTGTCCTTGAGCAAGGACTTAACCTTAATTTAATCCAGGGGCTGACCCGGTAGGTAGGCCGTCATTGTAAATAAGAATTTGTTCTTAACTGACTTGCCTAGTTTAATAAAGGTTAAGGTTCGGGTTAAGGTTAGGGTTAGGGTTTAGGGTTAGGGTTAGGGTTAGGGTTTAGGGTTAGGGTTAGGGTTAGGGTTAGGGTTAGGGTTTAGGGTTAGGGTTAGGGTTAGGGTTAGGGTTAGGGTTAGGGTTTAGGGTTAGGGTTAGGGTTAGGTTTAGTTTTTAGGAATCCCAGAGGTCGAGCCGATACATTCAGAGACCCGGGAGGAAGGGCACACCGCTTGCCGAGCAGGAGAGCCGAGGGGTCCGGGCACAAGCACCTCAGTGTTGCCAATGACCCTATTAGTTAGGGTTAGGGTTAGGGTTAGGGTTAGGGTTAGGTTAGGTTAGGGTTAGGGTTAGGGTTAGGGTTAGGTTGGGTTAGGGTTAGGGTTAGGGTTAGGGTTAGGGGTTAGGGTTAGGTTAGGTTAGGGTTAGGGTTAGGGTTAGGGTTAGGTTTTAAATTAGGGTGGGATTAAAAAGAGACTGGTTTATCTTTTTGTGCGCTGGCCTATTGCTGTATGTCCCTCCAATATAATCCTTTAAAAAAACTTCCTTGTTAAAATTCCCTATGCTATCTCCTAAGAGCCTAAAAAATGAAGTAGGTTCTCATTGTTGGTGGTTATCTAGGACCATGAAAGGACTGAGATGTTAAAATATACAAGGGATCCAGGGATAGATGCTTTATTAATATTATATATACACACACACACACACAATTAAACATATATATATATATATATAAAAAAAGTGCTACAGATTAAGTGCTATACTGTTAAAACAAATTCAAATCCATAAAAAGAGAGAGAGAAAAAAAACAAGCCATGCATATATTAAAATATTAGACCAAAGAAAATGTATTTATTTAGTTTTTTGTTTTATGGTGCATCCTTCTTCCACCTCCTTGTGATCCCTGTAACTAAGTGCTATCCCTTTCACTGTGTCCTATCTAACTGGTTAAAAACGTTCATTCAGACCGGTGGGTGTAATTGTCTGTAGGTCTCTTATCCACCTCCCCTCCGCTGCTTTTCGCCGCCCACTGGTCCATCCAGAGCATGACTGTAGACCTGATATGGTGAGGTAAGTGATGGGGTGATCCTGGAAATGGGTGACTAGTTCTGTGTGTAGATGGGCCCGTTTTATATTGTATAGGTGTTGTTTGAGTCTGGTTTCTATTGTGTACTGTGTTTCTCCGATGTAGTGTTTTTTACATAATGTGCAAGTAATTATATAAATGACATTTGGAGTGTTGAGTGAGATAGAGTCTAAAACCGGAGTGGAGGTCTTGCTATGTGGGTTGGAAATGAATTTTCTTTGTTTAAAGTGGGCCGTGTGGGGTTTGGGTGGTTGTTGGGGCTTATTGCTGTATTTTGCTCTGATGAGGATGTCTTTAAGACTCTTGTTCCTTCTAAATGCTGAGATGATTCTAAATGGCTGAAGGGGTGTGTATGTCTGTTGGGTAATGGACAAATTGTGTTTAAATGCCTGATGTAACGGTCTAATCCTATGGGAGAATGTAGTGACTAAAGGGATGAGGGTTATCTGTGTAGGATTAGGGAGGGAGTTAGGGTTAGGGATGGGGGAGAGGTTGGGGTTAAGGTTAGGGTTAGGGTTAGGGGTGGGGTTAGGGGTGGGGTTAGGGTTAGGGTTAGGGTTAGGGTCAGGGATGGGGGAGAGGTTGGGGTTAGGGTTAGGGTTAGGGTTAAGGTTAGGGTTAGGGTTAAGGTTAGAGTTAGGGGTGGGGTTAGGGTTGGGGTTGGGGTTGGGGTTATGGTCAGGGATGGGGGAGAGGTTGGGGTTAGGGTTAGGGTTAGGGTTAGGGTTAGGGTTAGGGTTAGGGTTAGGGTTTAGGGTTAGGGTTAGGGTTAGGGTTAGGGTTAGGGTTAGGGTTAGGGTTAGGGTTAGGGTTAGGGTTAGGGTTAGGGTTTAGGGTTAGGGTTAGGGTTAGGGTTAGGGTTAGGGTTAGGGTTAGGGTTAGGGTTAGGGTTTAGGGTTAGGGTTAGGGTTAGGGTTAGGGTTAGGGTTAGGGTTAGGGTTAGGGTTAGGGTTAGGGTTAGGGTTTAGGGTTAGGGTTAGGGTTAGGGTTAGGGTTAGGGTTAGGGTTAGGGTTAGGTTTTAAATTAGGGTGGGATTAAAAAGAGACTGGGTTATCTTTTTGTGCTCTGGCCTATTGCTGTGTGTCCCTCCAATATAATCCTTTAAAAAAACTTCCTTGTTAAAATTCCCTATGCTATCTCCTAAGAGCCTAAAAAATGAAGTAGGTTCTCATTGTTGGTGGTTATCTAGGACCATGAAAGGACTGAGATGTTAAAATATACAAGGGATCCAGGGATAGATGCTTTATTAATATTATATATACACACACACACACACACAATTAAACATATATATATATATATATAAAAAAAGTGCTACAGATTAAGTGCTATACTGTTAAAACAAATTCAAAATCCATAAAAAGAGAGAGAGAAAAAAATCAAGCCATGCATATATTAAAATATTAGACCAAAGAAAATGTATTTATTTAGTTTTTTGTTTTATGGTGCATCCTTCTTCCACCTCCTTGTGATCCCTGTAACTAAGTGCTATCCCTTTCACTGTGTCCTATCTAACTGGTTAAAAACGTTCATTCAGACCGGTGGGTGTAATTGTCTGTAGGTCTCTTATCCACCTCCCCTCCGCTGCTTTTCGCCGCCCACTGGTCCATCCAGAGCATGACTGTAGACCTGATATGGTGAGGTAAGTGATGGGGTGATCCTGGAAATGGGTGACTAGTTCTGTGTGTAGATGGGCCCGTTTTATATTGTATAGGTGTTGTTTGAGTCTGGTTTCTATTGTGTACTGTGTTTCTCCGATGTAGTGTTTTTTACATAATGTGCAAGTAATTATATAAATGACATTTGGAGTGTTGAGTGAGATAGAGTCTAAAACCGGAGTGGAGGTCTTGCTATGTGGGTTGGAAATGAATTTTCTTTGTTTAAAGTGGGCCGTGTGGGGTTTGGGTGGTTGTTGGGGCTTATTGCTGTATTTTGCTCTGATGAGGATGTCTTTAAGACTCTTGTTCCTTCTAAATGCTGAGATGATTCTAAATGGCTGAAGGGGTGTGTATGCCTGTTGGGTAATGGACAAATTGTGTTTAAATGCCTGATGTAACGGTCTAATCCTATGGGAGAATGTAGTGACTAAAGGGATGAGGGTTATCTGTGTAGGATTAGGGAGGGAGTTAGGGTTAGGGATGGGGGAGAGGTTGGGGTTAAGGTTAGGGTTAGGGTTAGGGGTGGGGTTAGGGGCGGGGTTAGGGTTAGGGTTAGGGTCAGGGATGGGGGAGAGGTTGGGGTTAGGGTTAGGGTTAAGGTTAGGGTTAGGGTTAAGGTTAGAGTTAGGGGTGGGGTTAGGGTTAGGGTTGGGGTTGGGGTTGGGGTTAGGGTCAGGGATGGGGGAGAGGTTGGGGTTAGGGTTAGGGTTAAGGTTAGGTTTAGGGTTAGGGATGGGGGAGAGGTTGGGGTTAAGGTTAGGGTTAGGGTTAGGGGTGGGGTTAGGGTTAGGGTTGGGGTTAGGGTCGGGTTAGGGTTAGGGTTAGGGTTAGGGTTAGGGTTAGGGTTAGGGTTAGGGTTAGGGTTAGGGTTAGGGTTAGGGTTAGGGTTAGGGTTTAGGGTTTAGGGTTAGGGTTAGGGTTAGGGTTAGGGTTAGGGTTAGGGTTAGGGTTAGGGTTAGGGTTAGGGTTAGGGTTAGGGTTAGGGTTAGGGTTAGGGTTAGGGTTAGGGTTAGGGTTAGGGTTAGGGTTAGGGTTAGGGTTAGGGTTAGGGTTAGGGTTAGGGTTAGGGTTAGGGTTAGGGTTAGGGTTAGGGTTAGGGTTAGGGTTAGGGTTAGGGTTAGGGTTAGGGTTAGGGTTAGGGTTAGGGTTAGGGTTAGGGTTAGGGTTAGGGTTAGGGTTAGGGTTAGGGTTAGGGTTAGGGTTAGGGTTAGGGTTAGGGTTAGGGTTAGGGTTAGGGTTAGGGTTAGGGTTAGGGTTAGGGTTAGGGTTAGGGTTAGGGTTAGGGTTAGGGTTAGGGTTAGGGTTAGGGTTAGGGTTAGGGTTAGGGTTAGGGTTAGGGTTAGGGTTAGGGTTAGGGTTAGGGTTAGGGTTAGGGTTAGGGTTAGGGTTAGGGTTAGGGTTAGGGTTAGGGTTAGGGTTAGGGTTAGGGTTAGGGTTAGGGTTAGGGTTAGGGTTAGGGTTAGGGTTAGGGTTAGGGTTAGGGTTAGGGTTAGGGTTAGGGTTAGGGTTAGGGTTAGGGTTAGGGTTAGGGTTAGGGTTAGGGTTAGGGTTAGGGTTAGGGTTAGGGTTAGGGTTAGGGTTAGGGTTAGGGTTAGGGTTAGGGTTAGGGTTAGGGTTAGGGTTAGGGTTAGGGTTAGGGTTAGGGTTAGGGTTAGGGTTAGGGTTAGGGTTAGGGTTAGGGTTAGGGTTAGGGTTAGGGTTAGGGTTAGGGTTAGGGTTAGGGTTAGGGTTAGGGTTAGGGTTAGGGTTAGGGTTAGGGTTAGGGTTAGGGTTAGGGTTAGGGTTAGGGTTAGGGTTAGGGTTAGGGTTAGGGTTAGGGTTAGGGTTAGGGTTAGGGTTAGGGTTAGGGTTAGGGTTAGGGTTAGGGTTAGGGTTAGGGTTAGGGTTAGGGTTAGGGTTAGGGTTAGGGTTAGGGTTAGGGTTAGGGTTAGGGTTAGGGTTAGGGTTAGGGTTAGGGTTAGGGTTAGGGTTAGGGTTAGGGTTAGGGTTAGGGTTAGGGTTAGGGTTAGGGTTAGGGTTAGGGTTAGGGTTAGGGTTAGGGTTAGGGTTAGGGTTAGGGTTAGGGTTAGGGTTAGGGTTAGGGTTAGGGTTAGGGTTAGGGTTAGGGTTAGGGTTAGGGTTAGGGTTAGGGTTAGGGTTAGGGTTAGGGTTAGGGTTAGGGTTAGGGTTAGGGTTAGGGTTAGGGTTAGGGTTAGGGTTAGGGTTAGGGTTAGGGTTAGGGTTAGGGTTAGGGTTAGGGTTAGGGTTAGGGTTAGGGTTAGGGTTAGGGTTAGGGTTAGGGTTAGGGTTAGGGTTAGGGTTAGGGTTAGGGTTAGGGTTAGGGTTAGGGTTAGGGTTAGGGTTAGGGTTAGGGTTAGGGTTAGGGTTAGGGTTAGGGTTAGGGTTAGGGTTAGGGTTAGGGTTAGGGTTAGGGTTAGGGTTAGGGTTAGGGTTAGGGTTAGGGTTAGGGTTAGGGTTAGGGTTAGGGTTAGGGTTAGGGTTAGGGTTAGGGTTAGGGTTAGGGTTAGGGTTAGGGTTAGGGTTAGGGTTAGGGTTAGGGTTAGGGTTAGGGTTAGGGTTAGGGTTAGGGTTAGGGTTAGGGTTAGGGTTAGGGTTAGGGTTAGGGTTAGGGTTAGGGTTAGGGTTAGGGTTAGGGTTAGGGTTAGGGTTAGGGTTAGGGTTAGGGTTAGGGTTAGGGTTAGGGTTAGGGTTAGGGTTAGGGTTAGGGTTAGGGTTAGGGTTAGGGTTAGGGTTAGGGTTAGGGTTAGGGTTAGGGTTAGGGTTAGGGTTAGGGTTAGGGTTAGGGTTAGGGTTAGGGTTAGGGTTAGGGTTAGGGTTAGGGTTAGGGTTAGGGTTAGGGTTAGGGTTAGGGTTAGGGTTAGGGTTAGGGTTAGGGTTAGGGTTAGGGTTAGGGTTAGGGTTAGGGTTAGGGTTAGGGTTAGGGTTAGGGTTAGGGTTAGGGTTAGGGTTAGGGTTAGGGTTAGGGTTAGGGTTAGGGTTAGGGTTAGGGTTAGGGTTAGGGTTAGGGTTAGGGTTAGGGTTAGGGTTAGGGTTAGGGTTAGGGTTAGGGTTAGGGTTAGGGTTAGGGTTAGGGTTAGGGTTAGGGTTAGGGTTAGGGTTAGGGTTAGGGTTAGGGTTAGGGTTAGGGTTAGGGTTAGGGTTAGGGTTAGGGTTAGGGTTAGGGTTAGGGTTAGGGTTAGGGTTAGGGTTAGGGTTAGGGTTAGGGTTAGGGTTAGGGTTAGGGTTAGGGTTAGGGTTAGGGTTAGGGTTAGGGTTAGGGTTAGGGTTAGGGTTAGGGTTAGGGTTAGGGTTAGGGTTAGGGTTAGGGTTAGGGTTAGGGTTAGGGTTAGGGTTAGGGTTAGGGTTAGGGTTAGGGTTAGGGTTAGGGTTAGGGTTAGGGTTAGGGTTAGGGTTAGGGTTAGGGTTAGGGTTAGGGTTAGGGTTAGGGTTAGGGTTAGGGTTAGGGTTAGGGTTAGGGTTAGGGTTAGGGTTAGGGTTAGGGTTAGGGTTAGGGTTAGGGTTAGGGTTAGGGTTAGGGTTAGGGTTAGGGTTAGGGTTAGGGTTAGGGTTAGGGTTAGGGTTAGGGTTAGGGTTAGGGTTAGGGTTAGGGTTAGGGTTAGGGTTAGGGTTAGGGTTAGGGTTAGGGTTAGGGTTAGGGTTAGGGTTAGGGTTAGGGTTAGGGTTAGGGTTAGGGTTAGGGTTAGGGTTAGGGTTAGGGTTAGGGTTAGGGTTAGGGTTAGGGTTAGGGTTAGGGTTAGGGTTAGGGTTAGGGTTAGGGTTAGGGTTAGGGTTAGGGTTAGGGTTAGGGTTAGGGTTAGGGTTAGGGTTAGGGTTAGGGTTAGGGTTAGGGTTAGGGTTAGGGTTAGGGTTAGGGTTAGGGTTAGGGTTAGGGTTAGGGTTAGGGTTAGGGTTAGGGTTAGGGTTAGGGTTAGGGTTAGGGTTAGGGTTAGGGTTAGGGTTAGGGTTAGGGTTAGGGTTAGGGTTAGGGTTAGGGTTAGGGTTAGGGTTAGGGTTAGGGTTAGGGTTAGGGTTAGGGTTAGGGTTAGGGTTAGGGTTAGGGTTAGGGTTAGGGTTAGGGTTAGGGTTAGGGTTAGGGTTAGGGTTAGGGTTAGGGTTAGGGTTAGGGTTAGGGTTAGGGTTAGGGTTAGGGTTAGGGTTAGGGTTAGGGTTAGGGTTAGGGTTAGGGTTAGGGTTAGGGTTAGGGTTAGGGTTAGGGTTAGGGTTAGGGTTAGGGTTAGGGTTAGGGTTAGGGTTAGGGTTAGGGTTAGGGTTAGGGTTAGGGTTAGGGTTAGGGTTAGGGTTAGGGTTAGGGTTAGGGTTAGGGTTAGGGTTAGGGTTAGGGTTAGGGTTAGGGTTAGGGTTAGGGTTAGGGTTAGGGTTAGGGTTAGGGTTAGGGTTAGGGTTAGGGTTAGGGTTAGGGTTAGGGTTAGGGTTAGGGTTAGGGTTAGGGTTAGGGTTAGGGTTAGGGTTAGGGTTAGGGTTAGGGTTAGGGTTAGGGTTAGGGTTAGGGTTAGGGTTAGGGTTAGGGTTAGGGTTAGGGTTAGGGTTAGGGTTAGGGTTAGGGTTAGGGTTAGGGTTAGGGTTAGGGTTAGGGTTAGGGTTAGGGTTAGGGTTAGGGTTAGGGTTAGGGTTAGGGTTAGGGTTAGGGTTAGGGTTAGGGTTAGGGTTAGGGTTAGGGTTAGGGTTAGGGTTAGGGTTAGGGTTAGGGTTAGGGTTAGGGTTAGGGTTAGGGTTAGGGTTAGGGTTAGGGTTAGGGTTAGGGTTAGGGTTAGGGTTAGGGTTAGGGTTAGGGTTAGGGTTAGGGTTAGGGTTAGGGTTAGGGTTAGGGTTAGGGTTAGGGTTAGGGTTAGGGTTAGGGTTAGGGTTAGGGTTAGGGTTAGGGTTAGGGTTAGGGTTAGGGTTAGGGTTAGGGTTAGGGTTAGGGTTAGGGTTAGGGTTAGGGTTAGGGTTAGGGTTAGGGTTAGGGTTAGGGTTAGGGTTAGGGTTAGGGTTAGGGTTAGGGTTAGGGTTAGGGTTAGGGTTAGGGTTAGGGTTAGGGTTAGGGTTAGGGTTAGGGTTAGGGTTAGGGTTAGGGTTAGGGTTAGGGTTAGGGTTAGGGTTAGGGTTAGGGTTAGGGTTAGGGTTAGGGTTAGGGTTAGGGTTAGGGTTAGGGTTAGGGTTAGGGTTAGGGTTAGGGTTAGGGTTAGGGTTAGGGTTAGGGTTAGGGTTAGGGTTAGGGTTAGGGTTAGGGTTAGGGTTAGGGTTAGGGTTAGGGTTAGGGTTAGGGTTAGGGTTAGGGTTAGGGTTAGGGTTAGGGTTAGGGTTAGGGTTAGGGTTAGGGTTAGGGTTAGGGTTAGGGTTAGGGTTAGGGTTAGGGTTAGGGTTAGGGTTAGGGTTAGGGTTAGGGTTAGGGTTAGGGTTAGGGTTAGGGTTAGGGTTAGGGTTAGGGTTAGGGTTAGGGTTAGGGTTAGGGTTAGGGTTAGGGTTAGGGTTAGGGTTAGGGTTAGGGTTAGGGTTAGGGTTAGGGTTAGGGTTAGGGTTAGGGTTAGGGTTAGGGTTAGGGTTAGGGTTAGGGTTAGGGTTAGGGTTAGGGTTAGGGTTAGGGTTAGGGTTAGGGTTAGGGTTAGGGTTAGGGTTAGGGTTAGGGTTAGGGTTAGGGTTAGGGTTAGGGTTAGGGTTAGGGTTAGGGTTAGGGTTAGGGTTAGGGTTAGGGTTAGGGTTAGGGTTAGGGTTAGGGTTAGGGTTAGGGTTAGGGTTAGGGTTAGGGTTAGGGTTAGGGTTAGGGTTAGGGTTAGGGTTAGGGTTAGGGTTAGGGTTAGGGTTAGGGTTAGGGTTAGGGTTAGGGTTAGGGTTAGGGTTAGGGTTAGGGTTAGGGTTAGGGTTAGGGTTAGGGTTAGGGTTAGGGTTAGGGTTAGGGTTAGGGTTAGGGTTAGGGTTAGGGTTAGGGTTAGGGTTAGGGTTAGGGTTAGGGTTAGGGTTAGGGTTAGGGTTAGGGTTAGGGTTAGGGTTAGGGTTAGGGTTAGGGTTAGGGTTAGGGTTAGGGTTAGGGTTAGGGTTAGGGTTAGGGTTAGGGTTAGGGTTAGGGTTAGGGTTAGGGTTAGGGTTAGGGTTAGGGTTAGGGTTAGGGTTAGGGTTAGGGTTAGGGTTAGGGTTAGGGTTAGGGTTAGGGTTAGGGTTAGGGTTAGGGTTAGGGTTAGGGTTAGGGTTAGGGTTAGGGTTAGGGTTAGGGTTAGGGTTAGGGTTAGGGTTAGGGTTAGGGTTAGGGTTAGGGTTAGGGTTAGGGTTAGGGTTAGGGTTAGGGTTAGGGTTAGGGTTAGGGTTAGGGTTAGGGTTAGGGTTAGGGTTAGGGTTAGGGTTAGGGTTAGGGTTAGGGTTAGGGTTAGGGTTAGGGTTAGGGTTAGGGTTAGGGTTAGGGTTAGGGTTAGGGTTAGGGTTAGGGTTAGGGTTAGGGTTAGGGTTAGGGTTAGGGTTAGGGTTAGGGTTAGGGTTAGGGTTAGGGTTAGGGTTAGGGTTAGGGTTAGGGTTAGGGTTAGGGTTAGGGTTAGGGTTAGGGTTAGGGTTAGGGTTAGGGTTAGGGTTAGGGTTAGGGTTAGGGTTAGGGTTAGGGTTAGGGTTAGGGTTAGGGTTAGGGTTAGGGTTAGGGTTAGGGTTAGGGTTAGGGTTAGGGTTAGGGTTAGGGTTAGGGTTAGGGTTAGGGTTAGGGTTAGGGTTAGGGTTAGGGTTAGGGTTAGGGTTAGGGTTAGGGTTAGGGTTAGGGTTAGGGTTAGGGTTAGGGTTAGGGTTAGGGTTAGGGTTAGGGTTAGGGTTAGGGTTAGGGTTAGGGTTAGGGTTAGGGTTAGGGTTAGGGTTAGGGTTAGGGTTAGGGTTAGGGTTAGGGTTAGGGTTAGGGTTAGGGTTAGGGTTAGGGTTAGGGTTAGGGTTAGGGTTAGGGTTAGGGTTAGGGTTAGGGTTAGGGTTAGGGTTAGGGTTAGGGTTAGGGTTAGGGTTAGGGTTAGGGTTAGGGTTAGGGTTAGGGTTAGGGTTAGGGTTAGGGTTAGGGTTAGGGTTAGGGTTAGGGTTAGGGTTAGGGTTAGGGTTAGGGTTAGGGTTAGGGTTAGGGTTAGGGTTAGGGTTAGGGTTAGGGTTAGGGTTAGGGTTAGGGTTAGGGTTAGGGTTAGGGTTAGGGTTAGGGTTAGGGTTAGGGTTAGGGTTAGGGTTAGGGTTAGGGTTAGGGTTAGGGTTAGGGTTAGGGTTAGGGTTAGGGTTAGGGTTAGGGTTAGGGTTAGGGTTAGGGTTAGGGTTAGGGTTAGGGTTAGGGTTAGGGTTAGGGTTAGGGTTAGGGTTAGGGTTAGGGTTAGGGTTAGGGTTAGGGTTAGGGTTAGGGTTAGGGTTAGGGTTAGGGTTAGGGTTAGGGTTAGGGTTAGGGTTAGGGTTAGGGTTAGGGTTAGGGTTAGGGTTAGGGTTAGGGTTAGGGTTAGGGTTAGGGTTAGGGTTAGGGTTAGGGTTAGGGTTAGGGTTAGGGTTAGGGTTAGGGTTAGGGTTAGGGTTAGGGTTAGGGTTAGGGTTAGGGTTAGGGTTAGGGTTAGGGTTAGGGTTAGGGTTAGGGTTAGGGTTAGGGTTAGGGTTAGGGTTAGGGTTAGGGTTAGGGTTAGGGTTAGGGTTAGGGTTAGGGTTAGGGTTAGGGTTAGGGTTAGGGTTAGGGTTAGGGTTAGGGTTAGGGTTAGGGTTAGGGTTAGGGTTAGGGTTAGGGTTAGGGTTAGGGTTAGGGTTAGGGTTAGGGTTAGGGTTAGGGTTAGGGTTAGGGTTAGGGTTAGGGTTAGGGTTAGGGTTAGGGTTAGGGTTAGGGTTAGGGTTAGGGTTAGGGTTAGGGTTAGGGTTAGGGTTAGGGTTAGGGTTAGGGTTAGGGTTAGGGTTAGGGTTAGGGTTAGGGTTAGGGTTAGGGTTAGGGTTAGGGTTAGGGTTAGGGTTAGGGTTAGGGTTAGGGTTAGGGTTAGGGTTAGGGTTAGGGTTAGGGTTAGGGTTAGGGTTAGGGTTAGGGTTAGGGTTAGGGTTAGGGTTAGGGTTAGGGTTAGGGTTAGGGTTAGGGTTAGGGTTAGGGTTAGGGTTAGGGTTAGGGTTAGGGTTAGGGTTAGGGTTAGGGTTAGGGTTAGGGTTAGGGTTAGGGTTAGGGTTAGGGTTAGGGTTAGGGTTAGGGTTAGGGTTAGGGTTAGGGTTAGGGTTAGGGTTAGGGTTAGGGTTAGGGTTAGGGTTAGGGTTAGGGTTAGGGTTAGGGTTAGGGTTAGGGTTAGGGTTAGGGTTAGGGTTAGGGTTAGGGTTAGGGTTAGGGTTAGGGTTAGGGTTAGGGTTAGGGTTAGGGTTAGGGTTAGGGTTAGGGTTAGGGTTAGGGTTAGGGTTAGGGTTAGGGTTAGGGTTAGGGTTAGGGTTAGGGTTAGGGTTAGGGTTAGGGTTAGGGTTAGGGTTAGGGTTAGGGTTAGGGTTAGGGTTAGGGTTAGGGTTAGGGTTAGGGTTAGGGTTAGGGTTAGGGTTAGGGTTAGGGTTAGGGTTAGGGTTAGGGTTAGGGTTAGGGTTAGGGTTAGGGTTAGGGTTAGGGTTAGGGTTAGGGTTAGGGTTAGGGTTAGGGTTAGGGTTAGGGTTAGGGTTAGGGTTAGGGTTAGGGTTAGGGTTAGGGTTAGGGTTAGGGTTAGGGTTAGGGTTAGGGTTAGGGTTAGGGTTAGGGTTAGGGTTAGGGTTAGGGTTAGGGTTAGGGTTAGGGTTAGGGTTAGGGTTAGGGTTAGGGTTAGGGTTAGGGTTAGGGTTAGGGTTAGGGTTAGGGTTAGGGTTAGGGTTAGGGTTAGGGTTAGGGTTAGGGTTAGGGTTAGGGTTAGGGTTAGGGTTAGGGTTAGGGTTAGGGTTAGGGTTAGGGTTAGGGTTAGGGTTAGGGTTAGGGTTAGGGTTAGGGTTAGGGTTAGGGTTAGGGTTAGGGTTAGGGTTAGGGTTAGGGTTAGGGTTAGGGTTAGGGTTAGGGTTAGGGTTAGGGTTAGGGTTAGGGTTAGGGTTAGGGTTAGGGTTAGGGTTAGGGTTAGGGTTAGGGTTAGGGTTAGGGTTAGGGTTAGGGTTAGGGTTAGGGTTAGGGTTAGGGTTAGGGTTAGGGTTAGGGTTAGGGTTAGGGTTAGGGTTAGGGTTAGGGTTAGGGTTAGGGTTAGGGTTAGGGTTAGGGTTAGGGTTAGGGTTAGGGTTAGGGTTAGGGTTAGGGTTAGGGTTAGGGTTAGGGTTA